>JAUZNC010038535.1:0-18286 GCA_034780395.1 Vannuccia rotundouncinata | reverse complement strand
ACTATATTTTAAAATATTTTTAGAAATCATTCTCGACACCTACGAGATTTCGTAAATGTCGAGATTCTCGACACCTATGGACGACCTAAAAAAATAATCAACATAATACCTACCATGGGCAATACAAACTATTGGTATCCTAGTAGTTTTTGCTAGATAACTGAGTGTTGGCAACCTATATTCTATTGCTAGATGCCAACTGTCAGCAACCTAGACATTTTGTATTAAAAATTATATATTTAAAAATGAGAACCTAATTTATTGTGTTTCACATCAATTACAAAAGAAAAATAAATTTTACAGCAAAATGATCTATGGTACATGTACAATATTAAGTGTTAAGGTAATTACTCTTTCTATTGTTGCAATGAGCCTCTGTAATAATACTATTTCTAGCTATTGTTGTAATATGCCTTTTTCCTTGTATTGATGCTATTAAAGATGTATCACTTGACAAAACACATAGAATTGAATAAATTAGTACCTTAAGAAACGTATTCACAGATCTTTAAAAGTAGTAGAAATGCAGTTTAAAGTTATAAAATGTTGGCCTTGAAAAATAACTTGATATATTTCTTTAACGAATACTAGCTAAGTACTTGTTAACCACATTATTTTGAAAGAATGGGATTTTAATAGACTAAAAACATAAAAAATTAATATTATTAGGTAATAATATTTACGTGAAGTTCTGGTGAAAAATAAGTTTAAAAAAATTGTAAGATATTTAAATCTGATGCCACTATTCGCATCCGTACTATTAAAACGGTAAAACAAATATAGTATAAAAACTATTACTATAAACCCCTTATAAATAATCGTTTTTTCATAGACTATGTACTTATCATATATAAAATATGTACTTATAAATATATTTATTTACATATTATTCTAATTCCATAATATATAAAAAAATAGTTATCTGCTACATAGCAGCAAGCAGCTAATTAGGATTCATTGATAATTGCGACCATTCCCAGCATTGCTACGTGTTTGCTACAAACTTGTAATATGTATTATAATACTAATGACCAAAAAATACTATATAAGCATATTACTTTATAAATACGTACTTATAAATATAAATAGAATATGTACTAATAGAATAACTACTAATTCAGGACTACTTTAAAATATGTATAACGCGTAATTAATGACAAAAATGAACTGGTCAGAACATTTATAATATAAGGGACTTCTATGTTTTTGTTCATTTCTGCCAAGTTATTTATGAGAGCTTGCATGGTCACAGTATATAGATTTAAGATATGTTTTCATTCGATGGAGTCATGAAAAGCTTCTTTCATACTCATACTCTCTCAATTATTTGAAGCAACTGATTTCTGAATGCCACTCTGCCACCACTTCAACTGTTCTCGGTTCCCAGTCAGCCGTCTGTTTTCATCAACCTCGATAACGCCGCCGCTCTGGACAAGCCGGTTTCTACAACTCAGCAAACTCGATCGACAGTGAAACGATTTGTCTCCCACTTGTCGTATCGAACCCAATTTTTATTCTTTCAAACACCTTTTAAAATATGAATTGTTTAACATTTAGCTTAGCTCTTGTTATTAGTATTTCTTCTGTTTCGTTTTTGCGATCATACATCAAAATAATTGAAAAATTTGTATAATTGCTTTTTATTAAAGTGATTTTTGAAAAAGTTGCAAAATGTTATACTCGTAATGCTAATTAAAATGTCATTAACAAATTGAAAGAAAATCTAATGAAACATATTGCTGAATTAATTATAAAATTTGACTAATCAAAATTGTAAACCCACATGAGTTTTCTAAAATTTAATAACTATAACTATAATTATTATATAATGTTTAATCATAAAAAGACTCCTTACATGAGGTTAATTTATCAAAATAACCTATTTATGGTTCAATAACTATACATCCAAGGTTGTAATGGATTTGTTTTCAGTTGTTTGAAGCTGTTGGCTATGAAGTTTTGATCCATGAAAGAAGAACACTGCCACCTCTTAGGGACGATGTTGCAATAGCTGAACCGGCTAAACAAACATCAATTAAACTCTCGATGAAAAAGTATGTCAGAGAATATTATAAAAGACCGCCACGTTTTTTAAATGAAGAAACCAAAATGGAGTTAAAATTACCAATTCAGAAGTTTACTAATTTGGTAACAGAAAATGATTTCGAAAATATTGATACATTCATTGATATATTTCAAAAAATATAATTGTTTTTTTGAGAGATACAAACTACCATTCGAAATTATAATGATTGTAATCGAATTCCACGGGACATCTTTAAGAATTATTTTCTGTTAAATTTAACACAAGATGAAAATGATTCACAATTACAAACTTTTTTGAAGTTTAATGAGGAAATGTCGTCAACAATCAAAAGTAATAAGACAAATTCTTTGCGACATCAACATAATTTAGATATAAATCGATGTTATAAAATAAATTACCATAAATAAATAATATTAACTAAGTGGCCGAAAGAAATAAACTCAATTGTCAAAGAGACTTCATCTTCACTTGCGCTCAATTTGTGCAAAAACATAACACCAGTTCAAAATGACTCTGAAATTGCGAAATTGGTTTCAATTCAAATTTATCCTTCGGATTTGAGCGTTGAAACGACGAAAGAATTTCTTGCGTATTCATTGTCACAATTTGCATCGGATTTTGGAGGAAATATCGGTCTCTGGATTGTCTATTATTTAGGCCAGTGTCTGACTCTCTTCTTCGGTGTTTGTGTGAATGTATAATTAATATTTAATGAACATTTTATATAGAATTTAAAATTTTCAATAAATGTTCCTGAACGTTACTGATATTTTTTAACGTTAATTATAATATTGAACCTATTAACACTTTTACAGAACGATAAAAACATATTAAAGTACAGTACCTAAAATATTTTCTTAAATCAATGTTTAAATTGAATTTGCCTTAGGACTAAAAAGGAACGTTAATACAAATGCGTGGACTATGTGAATACCAGGACACTCAACTACGCTTTCAGTAGGTATTCAGTTTCGGTTGATAAAGGTATATTGTACCCCTCCACCATATAGCGTATTTATTATTTCCAAAAATTTAATTCCGCACGATAAAGCAGACACGATAAACAAAATTTTAACAAAAGTTTACTAGTAAAACTTTTAATAGAATGTGTACATGTGTACATAGACAACAATTATTAATAAGTTCTAATAGCAATTAGTTACTATATTAGTAAAATTATTAATTCCCATATGTTCTTATAGGGATCAACTATATAAAGTTCAAAAGCTATTGTCATGTTTATTTTTAGAACCTCGGAATAGCAATATAGGTAATAGATATATATGGCTTATATTAATTATATATTAATTTGCATAGCTGTCATAATGGTCCTATAATTTCCGTCAATTAAATATTATATACTACGTTCTAATAATTTCAATCATATACCATGAAAATATAAAAAAAATACTACAGAATCAAGTCCAAGATTTTCAGAATCAGGGTCAGGATTTCCGAATAAATAATAAAATAGGAGGGCCGTGCTGTAAAGCCCCCCCCCACACACACATCCTGTATCCTCGTCTATAATCATATACGAATAATAGGTATATATAGTAACACGAAATTGAGTATACGTTATTGAACCATAAGCGAAAATCTTGAATCTCAGAATATATAAATAAACTATATATAACAAAATAAATAAATCTTTTATGTTTATATTATTGAAACGTTTATTAAAATTTTTAATTTTAATAATTTACGCTAATTTTACATGTTTTTTAAAGAATTAGTACGTAAAATATAGTGGTGAATGAACTAATATATATTATTTAATTTGTATAAACTTAATTTCCAAAGGGCTTGTTTGTCTATATCGACATCCTAAAATATTTCAAACAAAAAAAAGTTCCTGAAACAATTTTATAACGTTCAATAAAGTATTTTTGACCCACAAGTTATATATTTTACGTTGTTATATAAACATAGACTTTTCAGCAAATCATCTGTATCAGATTTTATATATTTCTTTATTTAGGGAATTTCTCAAGTTTGATTTATAAAATATTTTTGCCATATTAAAGAATTAAGTGAACCTCGCAATATGTTAATCTGTCTATTTTAAACAATTAAATTAATAATATGTAAATACGAAATTCTTTTTATATTTGGAATAAAATCTAAGTAGATAATTCAACTTGCATTATAAGGATTGCATGGTTATGACCCCTTTTGATTACAGGCGCAGTTATTAATTAATAAATGAAGAGATTTTCATGAAAGAAAGGACGATTAAAAAAATTAAACCGATTACTCATTTTTAATATAATATGATTGTAGCTAGTGCTCCCCATCTTGATATTTGATATCCGAAGTATTCTACTTGAATTTGTGTATTCAGTCTTTGTGGCAGTCACCCCTATAATCTGTACCAGTGAATGGTTAAGACTTAATTTACTCCATTCATATCCGTTTAGACTTTGGACTTATAAGAAGATTATTTCTTTAAAATGCAATTTGGTAGTTTTGCACTAAAGAAGTAATCACATATATTGTTTAGGTACATCAATCTATTCAGTTCATATTTTCTGTACAGGTGATATACCTTATGTACTTACAGTTATGTTGTTCAGAGTTATAGTAAGTTGAGCAAAATGTTTATTATATATTTAATTTGTCCTTTTTTAAAAGTAGATTTCATCAAACTCTGTTAATTACATGTCTACTTACACATAAATATTTAGTCTTTGTCTAAAATATTATCCAGAAAAAATATAACTTGGAAAGCTACAGTAGCAGTATTTATGAATTCGCTAAGGAATCAAAGGAATTCGCTATTTTTAAAATATCACTTTGTAATTTATGGAAGATCAATACACATTGTGAATATCTGCCTCAACTGGTTATATTACATTCTCTTTATAAATTCACAATTTTGGTTTTCTATATTATCTTTTTATATCGTTTGTGAGATAAGTGGTCATTCATCTGCAATAAATCAATGCCCCAATTGTTTATATGATATGGTCTAAAGAATATATATATATGCTTGATGTTGCACACTCTATTTTTGTCTATTTGTTGCAGATATATTTAGTTTATTGGTCGACGATGTCTTATGCCGATGTTGGACTTTCAATAACCGTAATTTCTTTTAGCAGCGATGGTTTACTAGCGGATGGTTATTGCTGCGATAGTGGATGTAGCACATTTAACGAATGCGACCCAAGAATAGAATTTTGTTTATGGAATTTAAAAAGGTAGTTTTACTCTCCTGGAATTTTAACATATATACGTAGAATACCATCACATATAATTGTGTGTGTATTTATACTGACAGGTGTGACATTGCCGAGTTTTCTTCAGGTGTATATCATGGGCGAAGCGAAATAGGATCCTTTGGAAATACTCTGGTCAGCGGAAAATCAAATCCATTTGTTACAAGATTAAATTCCTGGGAGGTAATTGTAAAAATCATCTTATTTCTGAACGATTTTTGTAGATTTAAGTTATATAATTGTTGTTATATATATTCCAGGGTAGTGTGGGTTTGAACATTTCGGTTTACGACAATGATCCGCTTGGATCTTCAGATTTGATGGATAAAATGGAGCACGTCTTTTCTGTGGACCAACCAGGTTTAACGGAACTAAAGGCTACAATTATACCCGTTAACATGATTGGTAAAATTCGACGAAAGTCAAGGTAATTATTGATTTTTTAATATATCAGTTGCCTAAATTATGACCTCGAATTACTGGAATAGAAATAGCAGTATATTTTTTAATGAAGGTAGAGCATCCATATAAAGTAAAGTATTGATTTTATATTGAGATTGATCAATGAAATAATCAATTTATAATTAATATTTTGCAACAACGCGTCCTCTTGTTGACATTTTTGCGGTATTTTAGAATTACCATTTTCGTATATCTTGTTTTTATTTTATTTTTTGTTATTGGAAATTTTTAATTTAAATTAATATTTTATTATGAAAAATTGAATTTATACTTCATATTTAAGTTAATTGTCTTAAAAATATTTTTGAATTGAATTTTTCAAAACTGTCATACCATTTTCTTCAAAAAATATTAATTTGAAAATGTTAGACTTATACCTATTTAGCTTTTAACTATTATTTATAATCGATTTGATTTAGCGTGGTGATATTTTTTCGGGTATGGTGTCAGAATAACTACTTTTGGAAGAATTGTTCCATATTCTGTTCCGCTCAAGATGACGCCATTGGTGGACACTACACCTGTGACTCATCAGGAACAAAGATCTGTAACCAAGGTGACACTATTGAGAATAAAAATTTTAGATGATGATTGTTTTCAATAATAAAATTTCACATGTATTTAAACGTATCTAATTTTAATAATGTTAATTTTGATAATTTTTAACAAAATACAATTTGCTTTTTTAAGTTTTAATTTTGAACCTTAAATTAAAGTTAGAATTAGAAGGTATGACCTTTAACTAATTAGTTAATTACGTAATATAAGAATCTCTAGAAAATATACTTATTAAAAAAACAAAAACAAAACCGAAACCATTCTAAATAACAAAAAATATTTCATTATATTGGTATAAATCAATATAACATTTACTTCCAAATTGGTAAAAAAAAAAAATTATTTTGACAAAACAAAATGAAATAATCTCTAATTTATCAGCAAATCAATCTGAATACATTAAATAAATCACAAAATACTCACATTCTCAAGGAAGTTATTCCTTCATTGTTTGGTAAGACATTTGCATAAAAACGTACAACAATTTTTCTATACATCTTTAGGTTGGAATAACCCGGAGAGAAATTGTACAACCCAAAATAAACCGTGCAAGTCAAATCCCTGCAGAAACGGAGGTGTTTGTGTTCCTCAACTGAGCAACTTTTATTGCACATGTCAACCTGGATATCAAGGTCATAAAAATCATACTCATAAAAATTGACGGTGACATATTACTGTTCAAACTATTTGCTTTATTGATTTTGTTTATTCGCTATTTCATGTGTTTTCTTTGCTACAGGAAAATTGTGTGACAATCGAGTAACACAGTGTGGTCACAAAGTTTGTGAAAACTATGGCAGGTGCCTTCATTATGACAACACAACGGACATGGCCGGCAAAAGGCCAAAACATATTTCCCCGGATGGTAAATACTGTCACTGTAGTGCTCGTTATTTTGGGGATTCATGTCAGTACTTCAACCAGTGTTCAGCGGCCCCCTGTAGAAATGGAGGGAACTGCAGTCTGTGGAGTGAGCAACTGGATGACGGTGTCTTCTGGAACATCAAATGTGACTGCTCTTCTGGTTTTGCTGGAAGTCGCTGTCAGAAGATTGTAAAAGAAATAAGAACATCTGCTGAATCCATGAATTTAGATACGGGTGAGATCGCGTTTATTTTTAATATATTAATATATATTTGTGGCCATCAAACCGATCTGTATATATATATATATAATTCTTATTTTAAATAGCAAAACTATTTTTGATTTTATGAAATTTAGGTAAGACTAAAGTGGAGATTTGTTTTAAATATTTTAATAATAAATAATTTAGGGTAATTCAACAAAAAAATCTGTAGATAAACAGAGCCATTGGTTGTTCTAAGTATATGAATTCTAGATAATTGGTTCTCAATATAAATATTTCATAACATTAAAAAAACGCGGCAAAAGTTTCTCAGATAATCATTTTCAATGTATCAAAAGACTTAATATTTATAAATTGGCCTATTGGACAATTTATCTTTGATCATTTTCTGTCAAATGATTTAGTTTATACAATATTTAATAATAGGGTAACAATTAAGTAAATGGATCAAGTTGAGATAAAATTAAAGTCCATCACATCATAATCATTGTTAAACCATTTAAATCATTGTTATCAAAAGGTTGTTGATTAAGATTTATCAAATATTTAAATTATGCCACATGTTACCTCTATTCATAAAATAATAATGTAATCTGCTTTACTGAGTTACTGTCCAACAAACCATTTCTCATAATGTTGAATTGTTATTAAAATATACAATTAAAAAATCTTTTATATTAACTATATTAATTTCAGATATTGTTATTTTGAAAAACATTTCAATTGACTTGGATAGTACAGGAGCGTTTTACACAGCTTTAATCGAAGAATTTTCCATGAACTTTAACACAACTGAACAAATTCGTTTGACTCTAGATCCCCTGTCATGTTCCGATAATAGGTAAGAACTTCTTTGGAAAAAGCTGAGAACAAATAAGTTTATTGATTCAGTAGAGTTTTTCAAGCTTTCAATGTTTTAATATATGTATTATTTTTAAGGGCAACGAATATTATTTTTAGATAGATAGAATTATATCAGACGAATTCACATATCGAAAATTGTTAAAATTAATCAAAAGAAATCTCAATTAAAAATATATCTAAATGTAACGAGTGTGTCCAAACAACTTCGATGTAATTTATCATTCATGGTAGCAACTGTTGGTGTAGAAACAATTTAGGTGTTATTTTATAACTTCATACATTCTTAACATTCTGCGGAATTTATTGATCCGAATCAATATAGATTGAAAAATATAATTATTATTTTAATGTTCTATTTTGATTTAGAACCGGACTCCTAATCCATGGATTAATAGGTAATGAAATACTGACCGAGGACGTGATACTGAGCCTTTTAAAGCTGACAGATGCAGCCACGTTTGAAGATGTTCTTTATCTTGATCGATGTCAGTCAAACCAGCACGATCACGTACGATGGAATTGGGTTAGAAATAATCTTCTTGAACGATGATTCATTCTGATATTTAGGAGTTTAAATATTTCTAAAACTAAAGTTTTAATAAGAATATAATACTTATAGATTTAAATTTAAGTTTTTGTGATGCATAATATGTCAGTTAATATTATCTGATTAGTATATATTGACCTATTTTATAATGATCATACCTATTTTCAAATTAAAAGGATATATAAAATGGATAAATGTTTATACAAATTATTAATAGAAAAGGAAGTATATTATGTGATTTATAAAGAATTGAACAGATACTTCACCGATTGTGCTCAAATTCCAGACTATCTTTCTAGGTTTTCTTTTTACGTAGGATGACGTTGTATTAGCAATACAAAGTGACTAATTAGGTGCTTTATTAGGTGCATACTGGAATCAACACTGTAATCTCAACGCGGCCGTATTAGCGGGAAAAGGAGCCGTATGAAAGAGCCATTAATACGTCCACTTTAATTAAAGAAGTCGAAAATAGAGAGGCCGTAATTATCGAAAAAGGGGTCGTATTTAATGGGTTGGAACCTGTCCTATATGCGTCACTTAAGGGAGAAGATATATATGAAGAAGACGTATTGAACAAAATTCGTATTTGCGACCCAAATTTCTAGGTTGTTCAATCGATAATATACAAAAATACATCGTGCATGACATCGTCCTATAGCTTACACACAAATTCGGAGAAGTCTCATTCATGATAAATTACAAAATATGAAACATTCATATTAATGAGTTTAAATAATTAAAATTTTAAAAAGTTTTTTGTAAAAATATGTTTAAATTTCTTTTTATTAGAAGCAAAAAAACAAACGCGTCATTGGAAATCTAGATAACTTCTGTTTGATAATTGACATTTGGATAGCATTCATTGATTGGGATAATTTTTTGTTTGTTGATAAATCTTTTATTATTATTATTATTGATATTATTGATACAGAAGTCAACTTTCAAGAAAGCCGGCTCCCTTATTGGCATTATTGTGGGGGTAGCAGTGGCGGTGTCATTGGTGCTCTTCTTCGTGATCATATTGAATATCATTGTCTGTATCAATCGAAGGTATTAAGAACAGAAATAGGATTTATGTTGACAGAACTTTTGTGAACGTGGTCATAAACTTGCTCATAAACGTCGACGTTTTCAAAGAATTCACTTTTGACTTTTAATTTTTTTGTGCAGAATAAAAAGATTAAAAAAAAAGAAAAATTAAAAAAATCATAGTGAGGATCCTTGTGAAATGTCGACGTTTATGAACACGTTTACAAAGTTTTACTTATTCAAAAATGATGCATAGTATTTGTAATTATTAAAAGTTTAATCACGTAGTCAGTAAAGATAATTTGTGCTTTCCGAATTTAGCACACAATTTAGTTTTTTACTATCTCAAGTATGACTCCATAAGTTCCTATAATTACCTTTATTCTTAGGAGACACAGAAGATCGAACAGAGACGCCCTGCCTCCCATAGCGCAGGAAAATATGGTCTATGAATCCTGTTACGATACTATTGATCCTGCCCGTAGAAACACTTCACCTATAAGAACATTCAGCATTTCCTCTAGTAGAGATGAACTCATCACTTCAGATGTCAGTGTTTATCTTGAAATGAAACCTAAAAACTTTATAGACCAGAGTGAAATTTATTAATGGATTAAATTCAGTGATACGTTTTCTAATGTAAAGAACTATGTCATAGTAATCTATTGAATTGTTATGCTTTATATCGCCTTCTATTCCAAATAACCAGCTGATTAAAATGTAGAAACATGTATATCTATCTCATATTTTCTTTATACAGTATTTGCTAAAATAAAGCGTGCAAACACCCTTCTTTATATCCCAATTACCCATTTATTCAACAATATTATTATCAAATTGTCATATTTTGCTGTAACGTAGGTATCTATAAATATAAAAACATTTCTTGCATAATTACAATTATATTTTTTCAATAACATTTCGCCTAAACAATGTTTAAATTATATATTTCATATTTTGACTTGATAATTATAGAAAATAACAAAATTTCCTTAAAAATATATGTCTTTTGAGAATTTTTACTTGTCATGTCCATAATAAACAATTTTATAATAAGGGCGCCCGAACTACCTTTTACAAATTTTTAATACGGTTTATTGTAGTTATAGTATAATATCTATTACAAGATGAATCTATGTACTTGTAGTAGTATGTAAGGCGGATATCCAATTTTTGTTAATTTTTGTGCACCTTTACGAGTTAAATTCTCATCCAATAGGAGTTCAGTTAATTAAAAGTTAAAATTAATACACACACTGCCATAGTAAATATTGAGCCAATGAAAAATGTAATGTTATGTTGCACCCTACCATAGTAAATTTTTGATCAATCGAATAAAAGAAACTAAAATTTATGCATATAGTAGTAATGTTCATAGTCCATAAAATAGGAATATCTACAATAACTTTCAATTTGTCAAATCGGTTACTACACTGCTAAAAAATCAATATATTGGTAAAACTCAATAAGTATACATCAGGTATTGATAACTATATTTAATCAAGTTGATAACAGTACTTATAATTTGGTTGTTCCAAATATCAAATCTATTGTATATAATTCATAGGACAAATTTCGTATTGTTTCACGAAGTTTCATCCCTATCAAAAACTCTTCCTTGAAAACGAACTTTAATGAAGTTGATACTTGAACGCCGAAGTTGACCATTACATATGTAAATCAGCTGAAGTCGAATAAAAATTAAATTAAATTCATTATAATAGAATTACAATTTTACAAACGTTTAAAAATAGTTTTTTGGGTTATTCCTTTATATAATATTAATGGACAAAATATATCATAATTATGAACTTACTGGATTAATTGAATAGCTGCTCCTGAAAAGCATATTGGCCCAGAAAGATGTTATGGATGTATTAAAATATGACGAAAAAGATCTTACTATCGGATTTAAACCATAAATGCTTGCAAAAAGAACCATACAAACCCACATAGTGGCACTTCCCTTTGCACGACGAAATATTTCATCACGACTTCCTCGAGTGGTGAAAATAATTTTACATGAAATCAAAACATAAGTCAATAAACTCCCAAATGTTGGAATATAATTTTAAAATATTCCGTTTAACGTGGAAATGATTCCGTGATTATTTCTTTTAACGGAGCAATCACCCCATCGATAATCAATCGTATAATGAATGGACCACTTGATTTGGCCAACAAAACAAAGAAAGGGGAATATAAAGCTGGATACGAAAATAACAATCATTACAAACCGATTTGTAAAATATTTTTGATGAGCAATTGGTAAGAAAACTGCCAAATCTCGATTTATGGTGATAAGAAATTGACAAATTATTGAACCATAAGCGGTGATCTTGTAGCCAGGAGATATGAACCAGCAAATATTACTCGTGATTGTGATCCCATATCGAAGGAAAACAATCGTCTGAATAGTTTCAAATGGAATAAAAAGACAATTAGTGATCAAATCGTAAAGAACAACTGCCAGCAAGAGTCTATAGTAGGGTTTCTTCAACAACTTTGTTAAAGTAATAACAAACATAAACCAAACATTTGCAAGAGTTCCCAAGATAGTTAAAATCATCACAACGGATAGTGGAATAATTCTCTCTGAAAATAAATCTGTGAAAGTAGAAGAATTCATCTGTGGAAATCAAAACAATAATACATAAACTAAATTTCTAGTGCGTCTTTATTATTTAAGATGAGAACATTTATTTATTAATTCGTATTTGAATATTATAGCTAACGTTGTCCTCCAATCTCCCTTCTTCCCTTGTTTGAAAAATATGTCTTATTGGTTTAAACAAAAGAATTTGATTTTTGAAGGAAAGAAATATAATTAATTTTTAAAAATGCATCCATCTAGCATACAAACAAAACTTTTATATTATGAGTATCGTATTTTTCTTTTATCAAATATGTTTCAACACATTTTTAAATACATTTTTGTATAAAAAAATAGTTTAGGCGATTTATGTGAATGTTTAGGCGGTTTTTTTGCATTTGGTATTTCTCATTGTTGCATTGGATAATCTGTCAAGATAATTTATTACTATATATCGGTTGTCATGTTATATGAAACATATAAAAAGTAGATATTAAAATTTTTTCTCCAAAACCATATCACATATAAGTTTTATGTAAATTATATTTACCACTCCATTAAGTTGTGATGAAATATTTCGTCGTGCAAAGGGAAGTGCTACAATATCTTTTTGTATAGTTATTTTTGCAATCATTTTTCGTTTGATATGGCTTTCAGGAGCGCAGCTATTCAATTAATCCATTAAGTTCATATATTATGATATATTTTGTCTAGTTATATATAAATGAATAACTCAAAACCATTTTTAAAAGGTTTGCCTAACTGTATATAGAAAATTAAATTAATTCTATTATAATGAATTTCACGTAATTTTTATTCCACTTCAGCTCATTTACATATCTAATGGTCAACTTTGGAGTTCAAGTATCAACTTCATTAAAGTTCATTTTCAAGGAAGAGTTTTAGATAGTGATGCAGATAGATTAGACGTGAAACAATACGAAACTTGTTCTATGAATTATATAACAAAAGATTTGATATCGGAAACCACCAAATAATTTCCTTTATCGGCATTTGAAAAAAAGTAACATTACAATGAAATGACTGATATTTATTTACTTGTTTTTTATTTATTTATTGGCCCTTTTATTTTATTTTCAAGATATATTTTACATGAATTTAACATGTGAAGAAATATATTTAATTTATATTTATGAAAGTTTCCATATTTTATTTCTTGACTTTGATGTCTTTTCTTTACACATCAAAAGATTAAAATTAAGCTACAAGAATGTGAAAAACTCAATGGAAATACCTTTTTAGTGTAAGCCTATGTTATACATGTGTGAAAAATATGTTATACAAAATAATTTTGAAAGTTAACTTTGTTCGGAAAACAACCGATAATTTTTTCAAATGTATCGAAAATTAGTTAATAAATGATTGATGTCCATGGAAAACATATTTAATGTAAATTTGGATTTTTTTAAAAACCACCAGTCAAAAGAATAGAGTCTATAAGCTTATATAATGATTGCAATAATAAATTTAAATAGTCATGTCATTCAAAACCGTAAAAGGAAACACCCAAATGCACAATTATAACTTGCTTATCATTTTAAAAATATATTTCTGATTGCACAGGAAGTACATAGGATACTATGAAGACTCGCCCAAAACGTATGCCTATGAATTCGAATGCCACGCTGAATCCGAATGACATTTTTTTCTTCGAATTAATCTATATAAACGAATTTGGATAATATAAATTTTAATTTAAATGTAAAAGTTTTAGCTAGTATATTTGTAAGAATGTGTCTTTAATTCAGGTTTGAAAGTTGAGTTATCTAACTGATATAGTGAAATATCAATTTGTTGCAATGAGATTTGCAACTTAAAAGATACAATTTTACATATGATTAATTATTAATAAATAATTTTTCAATTTTATCAATAAATGTAAAATTATATAATCAATGTATCTTTAAAGCATTAGAAAGCTTATTTTATATAAAGCATATTTTCTATACAAATCGAATTTATCGTCTGTAAAATATAATTTGAACTATTTCGTATACATAATATGTATGCAAACATTTCGTTGCCTTCATTAATATACATATTAGCACAATTTTGGTTCCAATTTTTGTTATATGAAGAACGGAAATATTTGTACTTCATGCTAGCTACAATTAAGTAAACTAATCAAATTTTCTCTAAAGAGGACTTTTTCATTATATAACTTTATCTTAGCTACCTAAACCTATTTGAAACAGCTCCTTTACACGAATGCTGTACTGTAGGAGAAAATAACCAAAACTGTGAAATCACTTTATAAAATAGCGATAAAAAACGCCCAAGAGTTTTTTGAAATTTGAATGTAAATTTTGGAGAAAAATTTGACTCTAAACTCCAATACTGCCATTAAAATATTAGGTTGTTTATTTAGAAGAAATTGCAGTTCTATGGTCTGTTATAATAAGCGAATTGGGTTAAGTTAACCGATGTGATTTTATATTTTCTGTAATTATAACCGTAAAAAGTTGCCATTTAACCGGGTTATATTTGGTTATCATAACCAACCTCGATTAATCGAAAACATGAGAAGGCCTAATACCTCGTCTAATATAGAAATAATTAAGACTGTTGAGTTTTTTCAAAATGGAAGACTCAATTAACTATTAAACTGAAAAGTAAAAATGCCAACATTATATTTATGGAAATATATAATTCCACTTTTTCAAAATTATTCTTTCAATTTATTTGTTCATTGAATAAAATTGTTTTTGGTTGAAAAATATATCATGCAGTATTTTTCAAATTGTAATTTTATTTGTCTCTATTTGATTTTTGCTCCAAACATTTAAAATTTTAACTTTATTGTAAGAGTATATGTATGATTATATAATTCGTATTGGTACCTATACTTTATTATTTGCTAATGCAATGTTGATCTATGCAAATACGCGTACTTATAGTTTAATTAGTTATAAATACATAACTTTAATTATTAAACTAACATAAAATATGCCTAGTAAGCCAGTGTATATTATATTTCTATTAAAACAGTTTGTGTTTGGACATGGGAACCTAATATATGTTCAGTAGTGCAGTGTATAAGTTTAACTAAATAATTATTATATATTTTGTCCTTGAATGTCCAAAATTAAGATGAAGTTTGTACAATAACTAGCCCCTTCTTCTGATTCTAATGATTATTATACCTTGTCTTTCTTCTTTACACAATTATACGGCGATGATGACATGATGCGACAATTGGAACTATCCATAAATGCTGCTAGGTGCATCAATTTTGAGAGACCTAGAGTCGATACTATAAATAATTATACACATTAAATCATTCACGCCGAAGTTTCCCCAAAGTTTAACATCATTTAACAGTTATCAAAATATTTATTCAAAATGGCGAAAGTTATTCTCATGTTTTTGTGCTCTATACTCGGTCATTTCTTTGGCAAGTTGCATCGAAAGTGAAATGCTACATTTGCGACACAAATGTTGACAAGCATGACTGTAAATTCCAAATAAAAAAATTCGGGTCAAAATACTTTGAGTACTGCGTCCCGATTACGCACAAGTCCCACAATTTAACGGAACCCAGTGAGAACGGGCTTGCAGTGAGAAAAGTGCACCAACAATTTATGGGACACTAACAGTTCTTGTTATTGTGATGGCGATGTCTGCAATGAAGTCAATGGACTATCTGTCCTTTGCTGGTTGTTCAAATGTTCTTTTTCAACCATGCTTATTCTACAATTGACCGTTTTAATGTTAGCTGAAATAAAATTGATATTTTATTATTGTATTACCTACATTTCTATTCACGTTCTTTGGGAGGTTAAGTGAATGATATATTCATTGACTGATAACTTATTTTAAATAATTGAATTATATTTTTTATTATTTGATTCTAATTGTTATATACACTCATGATATAGTACTACAATATTTAATTAAATATTATTTATATTAATTATTTGATAAGTATAAATTTTAACTCTTGTAAGCATTCTAAATTTAATTACAGACATTTTAAATTTAATATATGTTCTTAAATAATTATTCAAGTCATATAAAATTTTGGTAATTCAACAATATTTGATTACCTTTTTTATATAGGAGCTTTAAAAAAACTTCGTTTTATTGCATAGATTTAAAATTTTGAATATACATATACAAAAGTCAATAAATATTGAACTTTTGTATATTCCAATTGATCTTCCTTATAAAAGAGAGGATTGAATGTTGTAGAAGAGATGATTGAATATTGAAGACGTATGAGAAGAAAATTCATATTTAATACATTTTTCTCTTGAAAAGATATTATATTATATTACATCGATTTACAATTTTTAAAATATCGAACGTCCTTAGGTTGAAAAATAAACAAAAAGATTTTAATTGCTGTATTAAGTTTCGTTTGCATTTTATTGATTAAATTACCTCTTTAACACCACTTAATTGTGAATTTCATTTTATTAAAAATAAATAAAATTATAAAAACGCCAAATAGTTTTAAATTTTTTTTTTATTCGATTTTGACTCCAATTCTCTGTTTAATTACCATAGAGATGCACTATTGCAATTTTCTAAAATAAATTATTAATAATTCAATATTATCAGATTTTATTTCAAGTTAACTATATAATGCAAAAATATGTTTTTGGTGTAATAAGCTAAATTTAAAACTTACAATAAACACAATTTTAAGATCTTTTAAAATATTTTTGATGGCTGAATTAGTCAATTATTTCTTTCAGCGAAGAGTCTTAACAATATAGTTAATTTAATTTACTTTACTTTACATTGTTAATAAATTGTTCACCAAATTGTTCAACAATAATTGGATGCCATTATTATTATTACTACGAATCCAACACTACAATAATTCTCTTAAAAGGAATGTGGAAAGTTTACAGAATAAGTAATCATCTTTATAGGTCTTTCAAATCATCTTTATAATGGAATTATATAATAAATAAAGCAGGTTTATATAATATTACTTAAGTAGTATTGAAGATGTATAAAAATTATTAAGTTGCTGACGTAACTTTTAATTCTTACTATGCAAAAAACCTAAAAAATATTTATGCATTTGAAGAAATAACAGAACATTTAAATTAATTAAATGCTAAACAATCCGCAAGTATAAAAAGGAACCTGACAACATCTAACTGGATTACAAAATTATTACATTAAAACATATCTTATAATTCTATTATGTTTTAATTGCTACTTTCGAATTGATCAATTTATAAATATTTTCAATTTATTAAAATTTCTAATAAGACAAAAACCATTCAACTCTACTTTGATAATTTTATCACTTAATTAATCAGAGGTTAAAATATTCAGAGATATACAAACCCAATAAAGCCCCAAACGAGAGAGCGAGTGGGGTTTCGAACCTGTTCTGAGAAAATACCATCGTCATCGTAAACCTTCTTTATAACTGCAAAAATATTTCCTAGATTTCTTAAAATATTTTCTAAATTATTTTCTATATGTTTATAGATTAAAACAGTGTAAAATATTTAAAATGTAGTATCAATTCGAGTTTTAAAATTGAAATAATTTATTATACACTTTTTTAATTTTGTTTCCGTCCACAACTTAACAAATTTCAATAAATGATGTTAAATGTCATTATATATTTTAAAATAACTATATGTTGATATAAATTTCTAAACGCTCAAGCCAATGGCGACTAATTAATTAAGATATTTATATATCCCGGTCAAAGCGTGAACGCAATATACCAATATTACAATTATAAGCGGGGTAGGCCAATTAATATTAATTAAAATAACTACCACACGTTTGTAATCTCCCAATTGATGTAAAATTTTATCAGTATTTGCTATAATATATTCAAATTTAACATAGCTGTATATTATACAAGATATTATACCAT
>JAUZNC010038524.1:0-18299 GCA_034780395.1 Vannuccia rotundouncinata | reverse complement strand
TTGATTGTCATACGTACAAAACTTCGCATCACAGCATTCATTCCACAGGACGGAGCCCCAATGTTTAGTAGACCGATTCGATGTTTCATCTGATGTGAAAAGACAATTAATATAATTAAAAAACAAAGAGAATTTTGTATTTACAACAAAACATGAGTATTCTAAACAGAAGGTAAACAGAGGAGGCAATCACAAGATGAATACATGTTCAAAAACTTACAACAATGTTTGTCGGTATTGCGGAATATTTGAGATGAGCAAGCATCA
Source organism: Vannuccia rotundouncinata (assembly GCA_034780395.1). Lineage (NCBI taxonomy): Eukaryota > Metazoa > Platyhelminthes > Proseriata > Coelogynoporidae > Vannuccia > Vannuccia rotundouncinata. The sequence continues at coordinate 18,032 of JAUZNC010038524.1, read as the reverse complement.
AATATGTTTCCAAGTTGTTGGTGAAACTCCTGAATATAAAAATATTATAATTATTATATCAACAGATATTTAAAAAATAAAGCGAGTAAGTTAAATAAGAATTTAAAAACTTTGAAAATTCCTGTTCTACAAACCTTCCTCTAAGTTCAACCGCCAATTTGAAATTTTTAGCCTTCATAGCCTCCCCTACAGCGCGTGTCTGAAATTAAAACAATGCAAGTTTTCACACAAATAGAATGAAATAAACAATGAGCATGTCGGAACATTACTATACAAATTTGAGCAGTTTTTATAATCAAAATGATTGACTCATGTAAACAGTATTCAAATAATTCTGTTTACAAACATACTGCATAACCTTTTAACCAACAATTGATTCAATTAAGTGATAATTAAAATGTGATCAGATATAGACTTTGTTTACACCATGTTATTTGTACGCAGTTATTTTTTTTAATTCTAACAAAAGCAGTAACTTTCTATTTATGAATGTATCAACTTTAGATTAAATAAAGATTCAGAAATTTTCAAAAGTTGTGTTAAACCCACCTTCTCGACACACTTGATGAGGGGAACACGCATTGCCTGATTTCCATCCAATGAAATGACGCATGCCGGTGTATCCCGGTCCTTGTCAGCGTCCATTAAGGCCAACACGGCCTCAGAACCCATGCGAATACCCAGAATACGATCAAAGGCCGAGGGCATACCACCACGCTGTACATGACCCAACACCGTGATTCGTGTGTCGATCTTGAGAGTGTCTGAGATTAAATGTTGAACCTGTTCCGATGTTATTGGTTCGCAGTTGGAGTCGATTGCGCCTTCGGAGATGATGATAATGTTGACACGTTTGCCTTGTCTACGAGTCTGGGATACAAGGGGTGATTTATTAAATGCTATTGTAGGAGACATGTGAGTCTTTGTGTTTCAGGGTTGCAGTTTTATAAGAGTATCAGGGGGGTGCCATTGATCTAGATTTATCACAATATAATCTCAAACATCAAAAATTTGTATTTTTACCAGAGAGTTTCAAAGAGAACCATAATTTCTAAAATAATGTTTTTGAATTTTGGAGAAAATATTAATTAGATAAAGTTCTTAACACATACTCATACATAATAATTCTTTGTATACACAGCAGCAATAAGAGGGGATCAATAGATCAATAGAATCTATAGTATTGATAATATCTTTTTGTTCAGATTAAAGTCTTAAAACGAATGCAATCTACTAAACAAAAAGAACAGTAAAACTTAATTTCATATTATTGATAACGGTCCAAATAAATCCATCACTGAGCTGAAAATAAATTTAAGATAAGAGCGCGAGGTTTGATATGCAATACTTGGCTGGCTGAATGATTGGAAAACAAGATGATCATGTATTTAGGACCTATACCACAAGAAGACGAGGCAGCCGCAGTATGAGAAAGGTTAAGTACTCTGCTTCTCGAAATCATGTCAAGAGGTTGAGTTTTCTAAAGTCCAACATTCTAGAAAGATCCTTTGGAACTTTATTTTACACACCATGGAAACAACCTATAAGGTGTGTTCCGAGCTGTTAACAACATACAGGGTGGTTGGTCTTTGAATTTTTCCAGAAAGCCCGTGAGATTAAGAAACCTCAGGAATAAGAATGTGCATATTCTTCAGATTTTATAAAAACAAGATATAAAAAAATACAAAACTGTAAATACAAATCTTTCCGGCTTAGTTGTGAAAAAGGTTACTACATTATATTGTCGAATACTATATGAATACGAACTAGAATAAAATACAAAATATATTCTGGTAAATATTTATAATCTCATGAATATAGTCTGATAATTGTTTTTTTACAGAAAGCGCAAAAACTCACAAAATTTAAAATCTATGGAGTTATATCCAATGTCCCAAATAATTCTATCAATTTAATTAATTGATATAGAATGATGACAGGCCTCTCTGATATTTTGTGAAGTTGAATATCATACCTAGCGAGCTGTTGGTGACGTACAGCCAACGGAAGTGTATATTTCCACGTTAATAAATAACATTTCAGTTTAATCAATAGATTATGCCACAACGGTTCGTTGCCTGATACAAACATGATTGGCTGTAGTTATAGCTAGACAAGATTTCAACTCTTATCAATATGTTATGGAAACTAAAAGCAAAAGACCCACCTCCTCCAGACGACTGCACATCTTCTCCTTCCAATTCTGCTTGGGAGGATGTTCCGGTATGAAGACCCAATCAGCTTCTGTGGCGAGGGCAGCAACCAACGCCAGATAACCACAATGTCGACCCATCACCTCCAGCACAAAGCAACGCTGATGAGAATGGGCTGTAGTCGCTATGGCATCACACGCCTCTATGATACGATGTAGAGCGGAATCAGTGCCGATAGTCATGTCAGTACCACAGAAATCGTTATCAATGGAGCCCACCAGACCCACAATGTTTAAGTGGCCACACTCTTCAACTTTGGAGGCATCGATTTCACCTGGATAGGTCAAACAATCACAGAAAATAGTTGACTCATTTATTAAAAATCATAACTATTTAATGAGTTTATTCATAGATCGGCCATCTAATAAGAATAGTTGCTATACAGTAAAATCAAAAACATTTTACAAGAAGTACCTCAAAACGACCAGAATTTTAACAACAACAGGGAAAGTTGTAATATACAATTAACTCATGCCAAAGGTCTTGCCAAACGTATTATCCACCTCTAACTGCTAGTGTTTGAGTTAGCCAGGTGTCCTCTCTATGTTTATTATATTATAGTTTGTGGTTTAAATAGGATGATCGAGGAGTGAAGCTATATCACCTTTGGAGAGAAGCTCTTGCAACAAATCGTTCCACTCTAGGCGAAAGAGATTGGCCCCAGTAAGGGAGCCGTCTCCACCAATACAGACCAAGTTGGTGATGTTCCTGTCGATGAGGTTCTTGGCGGCCTTGAGTCGACCGGCACGTTCCTTGAAGTCCATACAACGAGCTGAACCAATCACCGTGCCACCCTGCAATTCACAGACAACTTTTTCACAGTAAATACTTAGAAAAAACTTTAAACGAGTAGTTTCATAAGTCTGGTTGATTCTTTTTAATAAAAGCTAAAAAAATAAAACTAGTTTAGAGAAAAGACGAACGTTCAGTACATTAACGACATTATTTGACCTTTCAAGATTATTTTGAAACAAACTCTATAATATGTAAGTAATAATAAGATAGTGAACTGTCAAACAACATTACTAAGATAGACATAGTTATATTTATACACACTTGCAGAAAGATAGGATGAAATGAAGGAACACTATTTACAGGTATACATTCTGTACAGGTTTATAAAAGACGTCAGATAACATCGTATACGAATGCAGGATGTATAAGGAATGGCTGCTTCACAAGGAAGGCAATATCTGTTTTTTGCCAGACTTTTATTCTTATGTTAGCAGAGTGATTAAAATACTAGACCAAAAATCAATAAGGAGGTTTAGGAATAGATCCTTATTTTTGTTCCAGCTTTCGGTGAATTTATAGCTGTAAAACAGATAACCCAATCGTGTTCGTTGTCATGGGAAATAAGTATTATTACCAACGTATTAATATAATGAGTTATCGGATGAAACTTATTAAAAAATTACTTAATAAAATAACAAACTAGTTATCTAAAAGAATTGTCTAAATACAAAAATATAAAAAATATAAACAATAGTATTCGAAAATTAAAATCGACTCAGAAAGAAGAAAATAGTAAAACTTGAGTTTTTATCATTACTTCGTTGGTGAGAGAATCAATACAATATTGACGGAGACTTTCACCCCTGTACCTACCTCACGTCTAGACAAGACAACAACTCTTTCAAGAACGATTTGATGTAAATAATTGATTAGAGATCTGTGTGTATGCATAGAGAAGAACACCCTAAAAAAGTCATATTAAGTCAAGCTATATACTTGAATATTATATATATACAGCTCATCCCACAAGAATTCAAAAAGCTCACCTTGTTCATAATTCCGGAGACATCAGCCCAACTCGCCTCGACAATATTGTTTCCACCGTCACACAGACCCTGATAGCCCTCCTTGATGAAGAACACAGTACAGCCCACATAGATTCCAGTGCGGACCACAGCTCGCACGGCCGAGTTCATCCCTTGAGCATCCCCACCGCTGGTAAACACACCGATAGACCGGCCTTCAAAGGCGTCCTTGGCAACAAACTTACCCTCCATGCCCAACTTGTGGTCCATGGTTTGCCTGCGTTCTAACCTGGAAGATTTTAACATACACAACATAGTTCAGCTAAGTGGCGATGGATTAGGGAACTATTGAGAGGTACAACACAGCAAACTGTTAAACAGGGCAAGCAAGCTTTCATTATGAACGTGGTGACAACTAAAACCTGTTTATATCAACGTAAAAATATTGAAGCGATAAAAGATGTTCACATAATAGAAAAATATAATTTAAACAACATATTAATTAAAACACATTTATCAGATGCTTTCTATGCTAATAGAAAAGGAGATACAGTTTTCAACTGAAATTAAACACGAAATTATTAACTTTAAAGTGGAGAAACACGTTGCTTGACTGTGACTTTAAGTGTTCCCAATCCGAGACCAAAATGTTCTGTGCGTTTCTCCAATATACACAGCTTCACAAAGGCAACAAGTGATGGCATAGACAATATTCTTTCGGAGGCAAAGACTTTTCTGATCACAAATACAAGAAGTAGGACATTGCATTTTCTCTCTTGGTATAAGAGAAACCTTCAGCGGCAGTTCAGAAGAAAAAATTGGTCTTAACTTGACAGGTAGATTGGATTTCTGTAATATAGATCTGCATTGATTTGCAAAGCATTAATTAATGTAAAGAACCCTCAGATAGCATGTCTTTTCTGTCGTTGGATCATGTCGCTTCCTTTTGATCTGGAGATTTTGGGTTTCCGGGTATCCCTTGTTGATGAATTTAACTTTGATTGCTTCAATAGCTAGAAGTTAATCAGTTTGAGCAGACGTTGTTTTAATGGCTCTCAAAAACTCTGTTTTAATGCGAGCAATTTTTCTCTGAACAGGGACGTGACTATCCCACGGAAGAAGGTGTCCACTATGTATGGGTTTCGCATACAGAGACGTTCGAAATCTGGTATTATGTTTAGTGACCAAAGTATCCAAAAATTTATTTATGCCAGTAAGCGGAATAGATCCATATAGATTTTGGACATCCAATGATCCAAAATACATGGATGAAGAATGAATAGGAACAAAACTAGTAATAGCCTGAATGAAGGACGCAATATCCTGTAGATGAGATGGATATTATTTTTATTTTTTTATCTTGTTAATATGTGCTCTGTCTGTGATTTTCATATAGCTAAATTCTTTATCTTGCTGTTTTGTGCGTTTTTTTCTGTGTACAACTAGCTTTCTTAATTGAGTGGGTGCACTTTGGTTAGTTGATTGTTTTCCTGTCTTGTTTCTCATTGGAGCCTGTGGTTATTACATAATACGTCTTTCAGTTATTACATAATGCTTTAGTGGTTAATGGTTTAGTCTAGCTGTATAGGTGTATTCCTTGATAAAGAGTTAATCGAAAATTTGGAATATTATAAATTTTACTTTTCAGCTATTGTCTTCTTTACTTCATTTTACATTTGAGCTGATGGCGAACCTTAACATTTTATTTATTCTAGTTTGAGGTTTAATTTACAGAAAATATTTTTTATTTACTTTTACTTTCATTGTATAAGTTTAACTCTGTAGTCTACATTGAATCAATATGTTGTATTTAGTTAATACATAATTCTGTCAATTCTTTTAAGTAGGCGTTTTAATCTCAAGAATAAAGTTACTTATGCCCCGAAAGAATGTTGATTGAAAGTGGACAATTTACTTTTGAATTCCAACAGTATCTTAATGGATCAATACATGTAACATAATTCAGAATTTAAAAGCAATCATTCATAATTTCTTCAATTAAATATAAGAATCAAATTAATAATTATTAGAATAACTATTAGAAAGATTAACATAATTCAATAATCTAGTTCTGGATGGAGTGAAGGCTACTAAAGGCTGCTCAGTGGAACAAAATATTGTGATCAGAAATCATGGTTTCTTCACCACACAAATTAATATTCGTATATCTCTAATAGATAATCACACTGCAAATAATATTTACTTGTTATCTATCAGGTCACAACTACTAATAATGAAACTAAAGTGGCTACAATGATATGATTCGAGTGTTTTATAAATATGAATTACTTGACAATTTATTTTTCTGTTACCTCAAGTATGAAATTCAAAGGAACGCCGATTCCTCCAACGTACAACTTACATTAAGAAAGTTTTAATTTATCAGCTATGTTCCATTCTATAAGGTTATGTCTATAGTCAGTCGAAGATATATAGTTTGTCATACGTACTGACAGCTTGCATTGTAAAAGTTATTGATTATAACGAAAAATAAGATGCAACTCTCGTGTAGTGACGTGAGAGAGGATGAGAAAAGATAAAAGACTCAAACTTGCTTAAAAGTACAAATGGAAAAAACCATGTCTAGAGATTTAGGAAATCTAATCTGAACAAAATCATCAAAAAAAGAGAAGTCGGAAGAAAATTATACAAAGGCAGAGTCTAAGAAATAATATATACTCAAAGTGTGAATCAACAAACATACAGGATAAATATAATGTAGTTAAGCCAATTGGATAAATATCTCTTTATAATATGAATATTCTGTATAAAATTATATGGATTAAAATCAATATAGATTAAAATCAATATATTGAATTCCAATAATGAAAATTCAAACCGTTGAGAAGTTTATGTCTTCTATAATTTTTGATGGAGTATGAAATACAAGAACAAGTTTATTGGCCCATTGAATGGCCTGCCAGGTCGCACAACCTCATCGTTAGTGGTAACACTTGGGAGCCAAAGTTTACCCTACTCCGTTGCAACTATATCCAGATATATCGACTCTTGGCAAATGAGAGAAATCCAAAATAATCACTAATCATTTGAAATTTTTACGATCGCATTCATAGGGTCATTGAAGTAGATGGTTAGCATTTTGAAGAATAGATGTTATCATTGTCTTGATTATATTGTTATCATTGTAAAATGAAAATATCCATGATCCCGTTTAATACACCTGATTCAGCCAGCTGTAGATTATTTATACATTGTACATTTTATTCGATTTATTTATTTATAAATTTAGGAATAAGTATACAGGTCTCGTTTATAAATAGTTTTAATGATGCAATGGTCATAATTGATCCTTACTGAGAATATTAAAAATCAACAGAGAAAAAATTTTAATACAGTAACAGTATCATAATTGAACAACTATTCACATTACTTAAAAATTAGTAACGAAAAAACCTTTCGATAATGCTGGAAAAAACAAATCTGCGTGTAGAATGCACCTTGAAAAAGATCATGCAACTGCAACATACTTGGAAGAAATTCACAAACATCCAAAATAGAAATTATCAACATATTTGGTATATTGGACAATTCATGAAAACAGTTTATTCTATGGAAAACTTTGACCAACATAATAATTAAATATATACAAGGTATTAATTACTTACTTCTTGCGATTTAGCTAGATTCCAATTATGAATATATCCACTAATATAGTCCAACAAAAGATGAGACTAAGCGTTGATATCTTGTCTACCCATCTTAATAAAACTGAACTAAATTTTCTACAGAAGCAGATATTAAAGTGCTTACATACTAACAAAAAGTATATATACGGCAGCTGATGTGTACATGGACATGTCATGACTGAACCGAACCAAAATTATAACTGCGCATCAAGACTAAAAATATGTCCGTTAGATATAGTTGGTATAGCAGGATCCATGTTGCAATTAATGTTTAGATTATATAAGAGAGACAAGTGATCCGAAAATCATGTTCATATAAGGAATGTTAATAATTATAAACCGAATACAACTATGTTGTGGTATTCCTAAAGAGAATGACGCAATAAGTCATAAAATAAAGTTATCATAAGAAATATGGTGTTAGTGCATAATAACCAAAACAAAATACGGTCAAAACGAAAGTGTAATTAACATAATTAAAGTTTTGAAAAAATATGTGTTAATAAGTATTACTTGCCAATGATTTACTTTAGTGCACTCAACAAAAATTTTATTAGAGGTTAACTATTTTAAGCAACCAGAATATCTCAACATATCATTATACATCTACAGGGTTTAGTCATGACCAATTATGAGCATCTAAATTTGTTATATTGTTATTTAACAACCAAAAGAGTTTAATGTTGTCTTAGATTTAGAATTATTTTTGAACGTAAACTTTACCATAGTCATATCGAGTCAGACGAGCGAAGCCAAACTAAAATTTTGTTTCGCTAATATTCACACAAAAATATCCTTATCATGTTACGTTTAATAACATGTCGAGAAGTTCATTTATGGTGTAATTTATAATCAATTTGTATTTGTGAAACCATGTGTGAAATAATAGCAACATCGTTAGTTTAGCCTTCGAGATACGGAATTCAAGTCCAAACTAAAATTAACGTAAATAAGAAATGAAACAACTATTCTGAACACGAACAGTCAAATATAACTAACTTAATTACAGGTTATTATCCTTTTTCCGCATCTTCCGCGCGATATAGTACATTTTGGATAGTTAGTATTATTCAAACTGTATCGTATGATCCAAAATCTACAAAATAGTGACAAAATTAGAATTCACTATTAAACTTTCAAATTGCAACTACACAAAAAAAGGAGACATCTAAAATAATATAACATGCAAGTTGCTTGGTGGAAAATAAATAAATGATATCATCAAATTGAATAATGTAATTCAGTGACATAAATGAAACATTTCCACTTAAGGAATTGGTCTCACTATTCAATTTATCCACTAAAAATCATAAAATTGTGAGTAAACCTAAAGTGAAATACCACAAAGCAAAAGTGGGGTAACAAAACATGACAAACAAAGAACATTGCTAGCAAGTTAGTGACATTTCGTTACAGAGTTATTAATAAAGCTTACTTTAAAATTAAATCACTTTAACCGTACAGAGTACAATTTCAAAAACGAATGCAGGAGAAAATTGGCTTGCTTTATATCAAGTATAACTGAATGTAACAACACACTTTTAAATTTACCGATAATCAACACTGATAAAGAAGATGGACTAAATTCTAAAGAGAAAAATGAAGAAAAACAAATTACATGTTAATATTAACGCCATTTAACAGTCAATTAAACTATACTGTTCAACGGGAGTAAGAACCAACAAAAAAGAAACAACACATTTTAAAAAATAAAATCTGTCTAGAGAATTAACACTTCGCTGTCACTCTGAACCGGAGAACATTTTATAAAATATATCCTGTTTACAACAATAAAACAATATTAAAGGATAACTTTTGAAGCAAATTTTTTTGTAATCTGCTTCAAAAATTGTTGTCTCGAAATATTTTGAGTGTACAAACAAATGTTAACATTTAATTTTAAAAGAAAAATATTTCAGCTATTCATGAAATATGTTAGTAATTTTTTAATAATTTTAATGTTTTCTTTATTAAGTGTATTTAAATGTAAAATCAGAATTAATTCGAATCGAAAGTACAATTTACATAAAGATCAAAAATGAAAAATTACAATATAATATGAAATCTATATTATTTCAATTTATCAAAAAGAATTATTTTAGAAACGATTCACATAGATTCTTAAGATTATAATGAATTGCTAAAAACAAACAATGAACAACTCACCCAGGGCGTCGTACAGACATGATCTAAAAGAAATAAATTAAAGAAGTAACTGATGAATTTTACAGGAAACTGAACATCGATCAAAATCGAATCAAGTCATAATAAAAATGTTTGATAAATATTTTTTAAGTTATCAGCTGAAAAGAAACATATTTCATTAACAATAATTAAATACTTAATGTATAACATGAGTCACTGAATTATTTAATCATAATTAAATATACTGTTGAATCTAATCACTAGGACAGTTTTTTTATATAATATAATGAATATTTTATACCAATCTTTAATAAAATTAAAATCTGTTGTTAATGTTAAAATAAGTGCTATGTAGTAATTAATTAAATTAAAATTCTAATTTTAAATGTAATATATATATATAAAATATAATATAATAAAATGTAAAATGGGTAAATATTTAAATCTGTTACTGAGAAACCAAGAAAAATATCAATTCAATATAACCAAGTCTTGTTATGGACAAAATAAATCCTTATCATTGTCATAAAAAATCCACTTAAATTATGTATTATTTATTAAATACTAAAAAGATTATACAAATTCAAAATTATTTAAATGATCACTATATTTTGTGTTCAAATAAATTGAATTGGTTGTTCTTACTTTTGGGAAATTGGATTATAAAATCACACATATAAGTAAGATCCCTCAAATAATGAAAGATAAAAGCTGAAGTGGTGGAGCACCATCCTTATAAAAATTGCAAATATCTCTGTACATAAATGAACTAACAAAAAATCCAAAGACAGGGTTCATAGTGCCAGACAAAAACTTTTTCCTGACCACATATCAATTTCCCTGACTTTTTGAGACTAATATGTTGCCACTAAAAACAGATTTTTTCTGATAATATTTTATTATCTTATAAAATTATGTTTATCCTTCAAAATGCAGGACTAGGTCTACCAGTAGGGACATATCCTTAGCCAAAGGACACTTTCTGAGGTTAGGTTCTACCTTTGCAGTTGTAGTTTATAATGTCATACCCAGGACATCAAAAACTGTTACAAAGTATAATACAAATACAATAATCTGTGTTTACAATATTTAAAGTATCTAATTTAGATTTTCCCTGATATACATTGTAGGTATAGGGACTGTTCTACAAATTCTGTTCACAGTTCGCATTACCTAACCATTTTTTCTCATTGTAATAATAGCCAATAGTTCTGATTAGCCAGCCAGAGTAGACTTTAGCTTAAATATTTTATAATTACAATTACTAAAAACTTTTGATAAAAAGTTGATTGATAATTTCATCAACTTAGAATTCCAAAAGCTATTTGCATCAGAAAAATTTTGAATTTATTTTAGCAAATAGAAATGTTGCTAACATTTAAAAAAAAATTTTATATAATACTGTCAGTAAAAGATTAAAATAAAAAATAAAATGTGTTGATAAAATAAATAGTTCTGTAAATATAGCTTATTTTAAAAGTTAGAAATAATTGTCAAAAATGAACTTAGATGAATAATATATATATTCCCTATTATAGGTAGGAAATCCTCAAATAATTGGTGCTAAATTCTGTGTTAGAGGCCCAGCTGAATACTTTACCAGGGGTGAGGAAATCAAAACACTGTAAGGTAGGCTTCTAGGTAGTGCTACCTAGATCACTACTTACTATTAACTTTTTTCTAATAATTCCTAATTGTAAATTAGGAATTTTATATATAAAAATATCCAGCATACAATCATATTATGGAATGCAGGCTGGGATATGTGTGGTTTTCTAATTAAATATTTAAAGTACTGCATACACTTATACTAATAAAATTTTAACTCATGGCTATAGGAGGAGGGGGGGGGGGCTGAGGGGGTTGAAGCCCCCCCCCATGCCTACAGTGTGTACTACTATGTATCATACTAAATTACATTAATGTATGTTAGTAGATATTTTATATGCTCTATTATATTTAGGTAAAACTTTTAAATAATTCTACAGAAACTCCCTGTGTTGGGCAATAACAAAGAATATAATATACTAGCTATATTTTTTGGCAATGAATAAAAAGCATAAATTGTCTGGATGGGAATGGTTGAAGGAGAATAAATGTATAAAACTTCAAGAAGAAAGTAGACAAATTTCATCCATAATCAAGTTTTTTTCAATAGTGTAGCTTGGCACTGATGCATATGATTTATCACATACACTGGTGCCTCTTCATCCAGATCATTCTACACTGCCTGATACATCACAAACTTCTGATTCTTCAGCACTTCTTCATCCAGATCATTCTGCACTGCCTGTGACTGATTCATCATAAACATCTGATTCTTTAGCACCTCCTCCTGCATTTGCAACTTCACACATAATTCCAATGACTCCATACCACCCTTCCTATTGGTACTAATTTACCCAGTCATCAATATGGAAGACAGAATAGACAGTTTCAACCACATTAGTGTAACACCTGGAAGCAGCTGCATTATGAAGTAGCATTTGATAAAGTATTTTGTTATTTGTGTTTTTGTAGTGTATCTGAAGGACTACTGGTAGAATTTGGTAATATCCAAAGTTCTTGTGTATCTATTGGTTTCTGCAACTGGAAAGACACAATAACAAAATTGAAGAAGCACACAGCATCTGACATTCATAGCACAGCTTCAGAGAAAACAAGGAAAACTGGATATATAGATGATGCTCTTTCAGTATACTGATTCAAAATCTGCAAATCACCAAATATTGCTAAAAATTCTTCAAAACATTAGATTTTTATCTGAACAAGGATTAGCATTTAGAAGTAAATAGATTGTGGAGTGCCATCAAACCCAACTAAATCAAGTACTAAATCATTGTTTGTTACTAACTGTCCATAAAAAAAGTTAGACACACTAAACCTTTATATGATTGCTGATGAATTTATAAGAGTAAAACTGCAATACTCAACCATTTTCTCATTGACTTGATAAACATGTCATTATGTACTTTGGTTATTAGAGCTATAAATGTATGTGTACTATGCATGTTTATATTATGTATTATATGTATTATACTATGTACATGTTTAGTATTTAGTCCTACTGTTTAAATCAAGAAGATTGATAAAAGTAAACTAATTTTATCCTTGATTAGATATTTGGTTTTTGCTGGCACCTACTTCAAAGTTAGCCTTCCTGTAAATATATTGTTCCTATGGCCTTGAAACTATACAAATGCTTAATCTAAATTATATTATAAACTATAATATAAACTGAGGTCTATTATACAATGATTATGTTGTGTACTGGAAGCAAATTTGTAACTCTAGGGCTGCAAATTTGAAACTCTAGGGCTACATCCATGACCTAACTTTTATAAATTAGTAAAACATGAAGAAAAACATTAAAAATCAACAAAATTGATAAAATCAAAAAATTTTTTACTCCATGTTTTTGTGGTTCAAAGTGCGGTTGAAGTAAGATTGTGTTTAAGGTTTTGAAACTAATTTCTGCAGTATAATAATTTAATTAATTTTTAATTAATTTAATTTTAATCAACAGTACTTTTATGCCAACCTATTGTATATTTATGATTGTTGGCACAGACAAATTATTGTAATTACTATTTTCGTAATCTTTGTTAAAACAGATAATGTGTCAAATCAGATAATATTCAAGTTAAATAATGACATTAAATAAATAGATATTAACATAACACAATTAATAAAATAATTTTAAAAGCGGAGAATTTTGACAAATTACCAATTAAAGCTCCACTTCAATGAGCAACCGGGATGCCTGTGTAAGAGCACCTGGCATCCTGGATGGCCATCTAGGATGCTCATGAAAGTGTAACCCTCAGTGTAAAATAAAAATTTCATGTTTAAATATTAGTAGGTGTATTAGTAGTAGGTATATAGATATATTAATTGTACAAATATATAATCTACATAAAGAATTATATGTACAGTCAAAGTAGTCACGAAATTTACTTTTAGAAACTGAAAAATATTTCAATAAATTTGAAATAAACCCATGAATTACAAAATTGATCTATTAAACAATTATAATTCACTAACCTCGTACCTTTTGGATCTTTCCAAAGACGTATCCGCATTAGGGTCATAATATTTTGTATCGTTAGAAACATAATTGTAGGAAGAAAAAAATATTAACTGCCTCCAACAGATATTTGGAAAAAAATTATATCTGTTTGAGTACTTTTATGAAATATATTATATAAAATGTTTTGTACCTATATAACAATTTCAGTAACAAACTGCATGCAGTAAGCATATGTATGGCGGACGGGAAGGGTCACCTGTGGATATGTGGGATATCTCGAGATATCCACCATAAAAACATGGATATCTCGAGATATCCCACATATCCATGTTGAGTGCCCGGGAAGAGTCACCTGTGGATATCTCGAGATATCCCACATATCCACCTATAATTATGTAGAGATATCCCACATATCTATGTTGAGTGTCCGGGAAGGGTCATCTGTGGATATCTCGAGATATCCCACATATCCACCTAAATAAGTAGAGATATCCCACATATCCATGTTGAGTGCCCGGGAAAGGTCACCTGTGGATATCTCGAGATATCCCACATATCCACCTAAATAAGTAGAGATATCCAACATATATCCATGTTGAGTGCCCGGGAAAGGTCACCTGTGGATATCTCGAGATATCCCACATATCCACCTAAACAAGTAGAGATATCCCACATATCCATAATTGAGTGGCCGGGAAGGGTCACCTGTGGATATCTCAAGATATCCAACATATCCACTTCTTTATTTCTATTCAATAATAACTGAAAAGTACAAAAAATAAAAGTAAAAATTAAAACTAAGATCACCCTGTCATTTATTTTGTAATAAAATACAAGGATCTGACATAAATTCAATTTTTTAAATTAAAATGTAGGTCAAGGAGATATCCACATCACTTTCTTAATATGGTTCCTCAGTTGATGCCACTGTTCCTATGCTTTGTAAAAACTGTTTTAAGATAAACAAAAAATTTAGTTGGTGTAAATTATCCATTTAATGATTTACATTCGTAATTGTCAAAAGTAGGTCATGAATTATGGAGCACTTTAATTTTGCCTTTGCCTACGAAACACATAAAATAATGTTAGCGTGTCAACAAGAAATAGATAATTCTCCCTCTTCCGTGTCCACTCGCAACGGTAACCAACTAAAATCGATAGCGTTAAAATCACAACATTCATTTCATTGGCTGTCAAGAAAAAATTATTAAATCTATATTAAAATATTTATCAAAATCTTTATACTACTTTTTAAAAGTCAGTAACATACCATATGTTCCAAACGTTTTAGTACATAAATAATAATTAATATATGAGGCTACTCAATGACATGAATTATTTAAATAATAATAATAAGCGCATATTGTATGGTCACACTTTAAAACTTTGTACAAATAATAAATTCAATTCAATAATAGCAAAATGGGTTAAAGAAATAATAGTTTGTTGTTCTTGCTTGTTTCCCTTAGAGGATATAATAGCATCAGGATACAGCCTAGTAATATATTAAACTTGAGAGTAAAGTAACCATATATATATATTCTACTAAACATCTAGAAAAAAAAGATTTATCAACTGATAGAATTATAATTTTAATAATTTTTAAACTTTTGTTTCATTTGAAAAGGTTTGATATTCACTATTCAAAATTTAAAGTTCCAAAAATGCAGATTGATATGCAGACTGAATTTTAATATAGCTTTTAATTGTTTTACTCCATATAGAACTCCGTTTTTTTTAATTTCAAAAAAAACTTTTAAAACACAACTTTTTGGACCCTAGGATCACAATGTTGGTCCATTTGATAATTCCTCCTTACCAAATGTGTGCGCTCACTGTGCGGTCCTGTTAACCAATAGAACTGTCAATTCAGCCATATACTTGTCTAGTAATCTTCTTCTCCCCTCTTATCCTTGATACGCACTTTAGGCCATCACTTAACATATGCATTCTGAGACGGACTCGAAATGCTATGGTCTCGGATTGATCTTCGACACCTTCAACAATTATTCTGGTAGTTCACTATCTTTCTAATGATGAAGTAGGCAAGTCTTGATTTTGTGGGTTCTCCACTTCCTCCGAGCAGAAATAAATGGCGCAGAATCAGCTGAGGTTGCAGGTAATATATATGAATGAGTGTGGAGAATGAAAACATATAATAAACTAAGGTAATTTTTTAATATTAAAAATGGTAAAAAGTTAACTAATACAGAATTGAAGGAAAACGTACAAAACTTTATTTAAAATTAAAATGTATTGCAATATAATTCACTCATACATATCGCATTTTTTCATATAGCTTAATTTTTTGCTATGTATGCACCGAAAAGTAGGCATTTCTTATTGATTGAAGAATTTGAAAAGTTTAACTTTTCAGTGCATGGAGAATTGAATATAACAATATATTATTTTAGGGTTTTTATTAAACTCTTATTTTTCCAATACTTTTTAAAAATTAATGCATATCAGCTATACATTATTGTTTATATTTTATGAACATTTAATATAAATTGATTTATGCATAGCAAAAAAATATACATTCACTCATTTAAAAAGTACTTTTTAAATACTTGCATATTTATTGAAAAGTAGTACTTTTCAAATATCGTGAAAACAATTATTTTAGAAGTGACATCTATAAATAAAAACGGTAACAGTCGCGCTATTAATACCCAACAAAAAGAAAAAATCAAATCTATACAATATATTATAAAAATTCTATAGTGATTTATAAACTCAATTTTAAAGAAATCTATGTAAATGACATATTATATATATAAAATATAATTGAAGCTAGTTATATATTATTAAAGTTTAATATATTTTTTTGCTATTGTTTATTATATATACACGATTTTAATTACTTAGGTGTGTATAAATTTTGACCTAAATGATTATGTTAAATTAGAACCACTGGTCACTTAGTTTTATCAAAAACTGAAATTGTCGATTTCCATATATAAAATGGTTTTATTTAATTAATTAAATTTTTTCACTTTTTATTCTGCTAATAACTATTTTATTATAGGTGATAGGTTTATGGGTTTATCTATCCATAAATAAAAGAATATCCGAGATCAGTTAATTATTTCTAGAGAAAATTTCCCCCATGTAAAGTATAGGGAAATCTGTCAGAAAAAAAATATTTAAAAAATTATTTTAGATCTTCTGGTTTTTCTCTGGACGGTACAGGAAGGCTCCAATTTGAAAAAAACAAAATTACTCTCTATACTTAGAATTCAATATTCTACACACTTTTTCTTAAAAATATTATTTTTTGCTTAAACACTAATTTGGGCCTTACTTTTTAAAGAGTTTTTAAGCCGATTCCTTT
The DNA here is from genome assembly GCA_034780395.1 of Vannuccia rotundouncinata. Classification (NCBI taxonomy): domain Eukaryota; kingdom Metazoa; phylum Platyhelminthes; order Proseriata; family Coelogynoporidae; genus Vannuccia; species Vannuccia rotundouncinata. The sequence goes on along the minus strand of JAUZNC010038524.1, from coordinate 903 downwards.
GGATTATCTCTAAATTGCATGTTTAAACACAATATTCCGTTGTTGGTTAGAAATGTCGAAGTTATAGAACCCTATCCTTAACCCTAAGAGTGATTTTTGCGATCTTAGCCCCTTTTGGATATCTTTCTTAGATTTTTTGGAGATACCAAGCTACTGCTCCAAAACCAAAAGGGTGTAAATTTTGAATCGATTGAAGCACTAAAAAAATTGACAGTAAATTTCATTTTTTTACCAAAAATTGTTTTTGGCCTATAAAAATAAAAATAAAGCTTTAAATAAAAATCTGACACCGCATTAGTTCGTTTCCCCCCATTTTACATCTAGTCAAGTTTATTTCAATATTCATTTAGAGATATTACTATATTTTTAAATTTAATTGTTCATATGGAAATATCTTGTGGAAATGTCCGATATACTTTACATACTCCAAGTAGTAGGAGACGATGATCTCTCAACCAATTCGGCTTCTGATTGGTCGAGAGGGTCACGTGACCCCCCTGATTGGTCGAGAGGGTCACGTGATTCTCCCTTCCCCCCCCTTCCCTCCCGCCCCCCATTGTTTTATTTTTTTATATAATGAAGTCTGTAAGTTACAAATTTCATTCTCCTCTCTTACGTGCTAGCTGACGGTCGTATTTCGCTCTCTATACTCCTATCTATTTCAATTTGCTCTGTTTTCAAATCAGAACTCTAAACCACTACGTGTGTGTATCAATCAGAACTGTAAACCACTTACTTGTGCATCCACTCAGATGAACTCCAAATCAATAATGTCTACTTCTGACTATATCATGGAACCGGTCATCACTCCTCTCCCACCGAATGGCAAGATGGTGGAGCGAACACTTCATTTCATCAATATTGGTACAACTACAGGATCGGCCATACTATTCAAGAGTCCGG
>JAUZNC010038513.1:0-18299 GCA_034780395.1 Vannuccia rotundouncinata | reverse complement strand
TTATATTTTATTGTATATTAATATGAGACTATTAATAATAATAATGAACAGCTAATTTCATTATTTTTAAATTGTGATTTGTACATGCATAGAAGTCAGAATATATATTATAAATCTGACTTCTATGCCAATATATATTATATATCAATATGTTTAATCTGTATTATTTTCAAATTGAATTTTTTATCTATTTAGAAAGAAAAATTAATTATCTGGAGATAGATTCAATTCAATATTGATTAAAGATGTTTATGGAGAATTCTACTTGTCTTAACTTATTTCTTTATTATACAGAAAAACTGAATTCAGAATATGACGTCCTAATTTAGAGGTAAATTAAACAATATAAGTAATAATGTGACTATAGAAACATCCATGGACATAAAAACTATCAACAATGGATAGTTAATTCCCACATTTGTAATACATTTATATGCTTTAAAATGCTTTGTTTGCAAGTTATTGACAAAATAGCATATAACTGGTTGTCATATTGGATTATGATGGCATAACTGTTTTCCTTAAAATGAGATTTTGCTGATTAGTGTTTCTGGGGTTAAACCATTTGTGAAGATTGACCAGATTGTAAATGCAATTGCCAATAGTTCTCTTTAATATTTTTACTACATAAGATGTAAGGCTCACTATGTATACAAGCTTATTTCCTGAGGAGGTTTCTCAGCCTTCAGGAGAGGGATGATGATTCCAAGCTTCACTGCACCAACCTTTTTATATGTATGAGATATATAAAATATATGATATAGCTTTCCATTCTTATTATGTATCCCCCCTACCCAACACCTTTTGCACCACTTATCATCCCAATGCATTTAAATATGACAGTTAGGCAGTGTTGCCAATCTGGCCTTTTTAAACACCATAGCTTTTTTTGTAATTATGTTAACAGTGCTCTTAGTGAAGCCTGAATTCGGGCTTGGCCCAATAATCAGGTAAGTAGGCCCAAATGCCTGAAAATTAGAGCATAAGCCCGAAAATTGAAAGCCTTAATTGTCCTTCCACATGACAATGCTGATGTTGAGTGAGTGTTTAGTCAATTGCAGGAGATTATGCACAAAAAACGACTTTTACTTGACCCTGTCACAGTGAAAGCACTAATTGTTTTAAAATCGTGTATGGTCACCAAAGGTTGGAAAGCATATACTCTTCCAATAAGGCATCCTTTATTAGATGTGGCAACAACGGCTTCTGCAAAACAAAGGTCATATGAGAAAAAATGGAGGAAAACAGGAAGAGAGCAGAGAAATAGAAAAAGTATGAGGTTTGAGGTACAGAAGGAGAAGAAGAATGATAAAAATACCAAGTCTACAGCAGGCTTCTGAAGAAAATGCAAAAGCCATCCATAAAGCCTTAGAAGAGAAAGGCATCTTCAGAAACTTGAGGAAGAATTACAGGAAAATACCAAGAAATCAGAAGAAAGTTTAGAGTCATTGAGAATAAATAAGGAGAAACTGGATAAGAAGAAACAAGCAGAATCGGAGAGGGCAGTACACAATGTTTATGACTCTTTAAAATTCTTGAATTTTTAATAAGACTAAAAGTCTTGAATTTTAAATGTATTATTATTAGGACTTCAAAATAAGTCATGAAAAAATCTAATTTTAAAAATATAACCCTGTTATCTCAAGTCAACTATTTGCATTCTCCTGATTAAACCATTCTGGTTTATTCAATGGAGTCTTATTTTAATTTTTCTAAATAGATCCGTCATTTCTATTTGTTTTTTTTTTGTTTCAAATTAATCAAATGTTGAATGCTCACTAATAATACAGTAAACAGGGTGTCTGCGGTCGGGAAAAGTCTATAAAAATCGGGAATTTCTGTTTGACTCAAGAAAAGTAGGGAAAATGACCAAAATGGTCAAAAATCTGGAAAAGTATGGACTTTGGAAAAGTTATATATAAGGTTTTTCATTTTTTAGTGAAGTTAATTGAACGTTTACCCCTTAGCTACCAGTTTGTACGAAGCGCGACCTCCATTTCTCTTTTTCTCATCAGAAAATATACTAGCTTGGCCGAGAAGAGAATGCAAAACCTTCTGGAAAACTTTGTGGAGACAAACAGAATCTTACATAGATTTGCCGATTTGGCCAAACGTCAATTTGCAATATTTCTGAAAGATCCCAACATCATGGATAATATAAAGGCCTACAATTACAGAGTCATGGGAGTTGTTAAGAATGTCTTAATACTATCACATGGCAATGCATCGGTAGGAGTGGCTTCTCGGTAAATAAAGAAATGCTTGTGGAAAATTTACAGGAAGAGTTCCACTAGCGACTGATACAAATTGCTAGCAAGCGATTTGATTTACTTAAAATGGTCTGGCGAGTGATTGGCTTTGCTTCATTTGGCCCAGCGACTGATTCAAATTGCTAGCGAGCGATTTGATTTACTTAAAATGGTCCAGCGAAAAGAATAAATAAATAATGTTATTGTTTGTTTTTATATAAATTTGTTTTAAATCGATTGAAATAATTTTTTATAAATTTTATTAAATCTGTCGCTGGAATTGCTCGTTAAAGTTAGTGAGATTTAATAAAGGCATATGTTTGTACGATGTAAGAATGTAGTTATGATGTTCGGATTCTAGTAAGCTAACATTTATGTGTGAGATAGTGCATAAATGTGTTGGGAATTTTGAGAAAATTATCGCGAATAATCGGGAATTTGATTTTGAAAAGGCCGCGGACAGATGACGGATATAAAACTTACACATTTAATTAATCACTAATAAATACATTAGCTAGGACATAATAGTATTTTCATTTTCTTATGCTTAATATAATGAACGATTGTTTTGTAGCTGTTAGAAAAATATACTATTTATTTGAAATTGCATGCATCTGGTCAATTTTAGAAATATACATATTTTCAATATATTTTTATTACGATACTAAGAAAGATTGTCAAATGATTTGGAATATTAGATCTGAAATATAAACAAAAAATAATGTTGAAAATTATCAAATTCAAAAATTGTCTATTTGTTTATAAAATCAAAATATCATTAATTCATGTGTCATCTGAAATCCTTATCTGTCATCTTTGAGATCGTCACATTTTTAGAAACTTGTTATTTCATTGACATCTTTTAATTTTATATAAATTATATTTTTGTGTTCCTTAATAAACTTTTTAATAATAATTCTTTATAAAATTGATTGTTTGAACTAATTATTTTAATGATTTTTTAATTGATCAATTTTTTAATACATTAAATTAATTAATATATATATTTAACTTAGTTAAAACTAATATATAACTATTATGAGTTTATTGTGTCTATTTTTATTAAATCTGGTTTAATTTGTAGGAAAATGGCAGCGAAATACAATGAACATGATAAGGAAAATGGTAACTTTATATTAATTTATTTGAAATCGTATGATAATTTTGGTAATATGTAGCGGTTTATAATAACATTAGAAGAGTAAATAAAAGTAAAAATTTAAATAATAAAAGTAAAAAATAAATATGAGTAAATAAAACTATGTAAGACAATCTGGTTAAATTTAAACATGCAAAAAATCAATATTCTATTTAAATTTTATTAAAAAAAATAATTGTTCTAATAGTGAAATTTTTTCCAGAAAGAGTACCTTTTTTCAAACATTTATGTATGACTTAAACCTTTAAAAAAAATTGTCTTTATAATTAATTGTTTTATTTTTTCTTTTTACTCAATATTAGATACAGAAGAACATTATGGGTAATTATTATTTTTTAAATTAAATTCTCTATAATCTTTAAATATTACATTCCCATTGCATTTTACAGAGTTCAGCTCAATGAGGATGATGATTTTGATTCCCTTTTAAGAGTAAGATGTTACTATTTAACAATTAACTATTAAAGAAATTGACATTCAAAAACTCATTTTATCTATATGAATATTTTTCTTAAATGGAACTCTATCGCTGATCTGTAAACTAATATTCTATCATATGAACTATAAACGTTGGTATACTATAATGCTGTTCCGTATCTTATCGTGTTGTAATATGTGTTTATTGAAATATATTTTTATTTAGTTTATTTATTTATTTATACTTCAGGCACAAGATGAAGATCAAATGGTGCATTCTTCCATACCAAAGGTAGGTATTATGACTAAACACATGTTCACATCAATTAGCCAAATATTGGACTTTATCTAATTACAATTAGGGTTACTGTTTAGTAAAAGTTATCGAATTTAGGAAATGGAATATATTTGTTTTGTAAATTTTAATGCAATATTTGTACGGTGTAGGAGAAATCTATTCATTATTGTAATATTATCTCTTTAATGCCTAAATATTATTTGGATAATTATTTAATATAATGTTGCACTTTTGACATTTTTTTCTGTTTATTTACATTTTAGACATCAGGTGTGGGTTCCCAATCCGCTGACAACAAAACTCCAAACGTCCTACCTCAATCGGTAAGTAACTTTCTATTCTATAGTTATCTCAATTATGATTTTTGTTTCACAGTGACTTTTGATTAACACAATTGCTGGCTTTATTTTTGACAGTTCCAATGATATTATTAGCAGGTAGTACATTGATTGAAACTATTCTAGTCAATACACATTAATTACGCAAGCAAATCTAAATAGCTGTGGAGTAGCTATTCATCTTTTTGAAATGTATTACTATTCAAATATTGTTAATTAAACGTTTTATAGATAATTTGTATGACCTACCGTATCTTTTTTTCATCAAAAATAATTTTTTTGACATCCTTATGTCGGTTTATATGTGTTAGTAGAGCAATGTAAAGGTTGTTTTGTATAAATTCTATTCATTATTTATTGTGATCTAATCCCTCTAGACAAATGGAGGTAGTTTCTTATCTGAATCTCTCGGCAACACAAGTGAATCTATTTCTTCATCTCAAAATGTAAGACCAACTTATCAATTTGTTTCATTGAAATGATTGTTAATCTACAGTTTTTAAAGAATAATTGAATTAGGACAAATAAAAGTATTTCATTCTTCAATATCGAAATGTGTGAGTCGTATATTTCGAAATGTTTACCTTGAATATTGCCATTGACGCATCATTTCCCAGTCCATCATAGTAGTACACATGTTCAAAAACGTTTACATATAACAATGCCGACTTTTGTAAAATGATATTAAGCTGTTTCTCTATCCCTCTCAGAGCAACACAGATGATATCTTAACCTGCCCTGTATCCAAGAGTTCAAGAATGGAAACTTTGGTGGTAAGCTTAGTTATTTTTCAAATTATACAAAAGTTATACATTCCAATTATCTTTGGTGTATTAATTTTACCTTTTTCTGTAAAGTATCATCTTATTTTGTGTTAGCCTAATTTTTAAATATTTATACACATCTGAATTTAGTGAAAAACGTAAAATTTATATTGTGCCATCCTAAAATATTTTTCACGTTATTAAGAATAATTTGTTATTACTATATTTCAGAAGGATAAGCACGAAAGTAAGAGTAAATATACATTGTATTGACTTCATTTTAAACATCATATAAAATTTACGGTTTATTAAAATGAAGTAATATGTTTGTGTTCCCATTCTGAAGTTTTGGTGTCTATGGTTTTTGTTAGAAAATAGAGTCTTGCTTCTAATATAATATAACTATAATATGGTTATATTTACCTTTTCATATACACATTGTAAAGATTTATTTTTTGTAGTTTACGATGAAATTCTTACTACTACTGTTTATAATCAATCTCGAATTTATATTTTGCGTTTGCTTCAAAGTAAGAGTATACGTCATAAGAGCTTTTATATATTTAGTATTTCATAAAAAAATTATTGAATTGATCTTTCCTTAATATCTCTTATTTGTGTCCATGCATTTGTATTCAGTAAATCCATATTAACGGAAAACCAGTCCAAAGAAAATTTATTATTTTCTTTGGACTCTCTTGAAAAATAGCTCTCTTACAATTTCTCAGATGAACAATGTTTTTTTTATGCTGCATGGTTTTGTACGCTGTTATATTTTTGTCGTTTAAGTTGCTGGGTATCACACCTTTAAATTTGCCAATCAAAGGGAATCATCTCGTAAACTGTACGAAGGTCTAATAAAAGATAAAACATCTATTTCGTGTAATTTTGATGTGCCTACGATATACAAAGATGGACCCATCATTCTTCAACTGGATTTTATGGAGCACGGCTTCATGGTGGTCAATATCGGTATTGAAGACAAAGATGATACGGAATTCGTTCCCATTGACGGGAAACTTGAACTGACTATCGATGATAATGCTAATATGCGATATTCAGGCGATTTCAAAATAGAAACTTTGAATGAATATTATTCATTATTTTTCGGTGATAGAGATGCAATTGAATTGCCAGCTCTTTATCATTCTCAAGTGCCCAATATCAAACTTTATTTCACTTAAGTGGAGTGCTCTTTCTCAACTTATTTATGCTGTTACTACTATTTTTTTATAATTAAACTTGTGATCTATTATTGTATAGTATGTGATTGTGAAACCATTTATTCTCTTTATAAAAAAACGACAACTTGTTTATTTTTATCAATATTACTTATTTTTTGTGATATAATTTTATTGTATTTTGTAAAGAGTTCGTCTTAAGTACTTATTGTAAATAAATTATTTATTTTTCAATATTAACATTCATTATCTATACTTAATGGAATTATGTTTGTAACAACTTTATGTATAATGTTACTTTTCAAAACAAAGTTCATAATCATGTAGGTATATATGTAAGATTGCTCTAATAACATTAATTTTATTATTGACAATGTTTCATGTTACAAAAATATGTTCTGACCATTTTTAACTGATAATTTTGAGTAAAAGTTTGTTCATGATTATATCACTTGTGTTCTTATTAATCTTCTATTGTACACATATATGTATTATTGTCATTCACAAGTTAATTACATGTATTATTAACAAAATTGTTTTCTTTTTGCATTTCTTTCTAAATTGATTCAGGTATAAAGAGGTCGTTCACGTGATAATTGATCTTTTTTACTCTTCCCTTATAACTCGAAAAACTCAAATTCAAGCTACCTACCCCGATTTATAATTATATCAATTAAATGTATCTGATACTTTGCATTTTACCTAATTTATTTTATGTGTAATTTTTATGTTTTACACAAAAGAATAAGTCCGCAATTGTAATAATAAAAATTTATTAGCTGGTTGATATTTCTATTGGGTTTCGATTTTAGCAAGACTTATAAGAAAAGTGCTTTCTATATAAAGTATTGTGTTATTTAAGCACCTATTTTGTTTTTAAAATATTCTAACTGCTATTGGTCATTCAAATAACACAGCGTAAAACACCGAAATAATATGCCCAAAATGATAATTTTAAAATACGCTTTGATAATAAACCAATCCGGCAGTAATAAGGATACTAACTAACACATTTGGATTTATATAGCCGTTTGGAGAGGTAACTTCCCTGTCCCATTAGACTAAAGAAAAGGTATAAGCTCGTACGCCTCGCCATATTGAGCAGAAGATTAGAGCATCCATATTTTCAGAAATTTTACTATATTAAAATACATGAATTAAATATAATCTCCCTATGGTAATGATTTAACACTAAAAACGATTATAGTGTACAAACTCACACCGGCCAGGGTACTCTGACTCTAGGTATCTAACAGAAAACGACATGACCGTTTCTAAACTGAATAATATTTTGCCTCTATAATTCACACAAACCATGAATAAATTAACTACAAACATATTTGTTTGTGAATTAACATGTAGTGTTTTCATTGGCAATTATTCGATGTCAAGTGGTGTTTATGCAAGATGCCTCTGCCCTGCACTATATGCTGTAATTAACGAACAAGAAGCCACTGACAGCCATTTAATCTCTGATAGATGGATCGGAAAATGAGGGTATGTTGAATAGGGCCGTATATAGTCATCGGATACACTATACATATATCATTTTTTATTTGGGTGTTTAAAAATTAAAGAGTATAATTGAATAAATCTGAGATCTCTTCAGCTGACCTGAGAACATTTAATCAAGAGGAAATAAATATATCATGGTTTTCTGGAAATTTTTTTTTTTTTTAATATAAACATAAATATATTAATAAGGAACACTGTAACTACATAATATAGTACAGAATAACAGTTCGTAAGTACTTTGTATGATAATTATGGATGATGTTTGACCTCATAAAGCTCACATCACCGAGCATTTTATTCGCAGGAGAACGTAGTCACAAGAGTTCCCCAGCCGGTTTACTCCCTTTCAAGGTGTTAACCGATGCGATAGATTTGTTTTTCGCAATCGTATTTAACAATGTTCAAGAGATCAGAGACTTTCTACAGGACTAACTGATCAACTCACTGTCACCCCGCATGCTGAACAAAAAGTTCAATACACTGCAATCATACTGCTAACAACTTATTGAAATTTTCTGAAATGAATTTTTTCTATTCATATGTTTATGAATTTTTTTGTACTTACTAACGGTTATTCCGTACAATATTATGTAGTAACATTGTTTATTGTATACATTACCAGGTGCCGAGGTCAAACTTTAAGACTTTAAAAAAGTTATGACTCTAACATGCAGGTACGTTAAGGAATTCCGGACACAAATTCAGAATGAAGAGCCCTCAGCAATTTCTATGCACTGCCTGGCTCACTTTATTAATTTTGTATTCATGTAAGTTTATGCAAGAGCCGCCGGATATTGCTACCCAAATATTCCGTTTAATTATATTTCCACAAAAAGAGGTCATTTATTTACTCAAATTTATCTGGACACTGATGAGCAAACCACACTAAAAGCTTAATAATGTATGACCAGATGGACAGTATAATATACTACATACGCACAGCCGCCTTTCATTTTATCTTGTAAAACTAAGTAGGTACTTTACTTTTCTGAAAAATACCGAAATTAAATATAATTAATTATTATAAAGCATTTTAAAATTCTTAAATTTCAAAACGTTATTCTAACATATAAATTATAGCTGTGTACACAAACAAATGTTTATATGTGAAGAAGTTGTCGAGTGTTAATTATCACGGCAAAACAATTTTGTCAGTATGTAAACATAAGTATATATTTTTTTATGAAATATTGTTTTAAGAATTGTTTTTATTTGTAATTATGATTATTAATTTCTCTGATTGTAATTATAATACGCTTTTATATGGCAAATGACATCGTATATTATAGCTGTATTATAATACTAAAATGTTATTACAACAATAATTAGATCATTACATCTTGTAAATCCATTTGTCAACTGCCAATAATACAAACATTTAACAAAAAATTATCAAAATTATCAATAGGTAACAACAGATTAATTAAAAATAAATGAATTCTAAAATATGATCTTTATCTCTTCAATATTTCCAGGCGATTAGAATATTTCCAGGTGAAGCGCCATACAGTCCGTTTTTGAATCCGGTGGAGCAGGCGTATTTTTTATGATTATGTTCGTCATAATATTGGTTAACATTATAAATTCAACTTGAAATAATTAGAAAATAATATTAATTATATTTTTTTGTGATAATGAAGTTCCTTTTTTGTTAACGTGAATTTACTATTGCATTAAAAGTTAATAGAATTTACTATTAATGTACATCTGTTTAATAGAAATACCTTTTCGTGAAGAAGAATTTATTATTTTCAAAATTGTGTTAAAACTAACTCACTAAATTTAAAATTGAATCTTTAATAATTTACTTATACTTACTTATAGGTACCTCATAAAAATCAAATTTCGTTATAAAACACACTGGCTACCTCATCCCACCGATCTGCTCAACGTTATAATATCAGAAGTAAACGCTTCCAATTAGGTATATTTATTTTGCTTACTAAATCAATAAATGTCACTGTTGTATTTGTTAAATTTTGTTTATTTAAAAGAATTCAAATGTTACTGTTATATAACTTTGTTTAATAATAATTGATATTATAATATTTTAAAATATTAATTTGTTGCAATATTTACATTTAAAAGGGATAAGATCACAATTATAGGGGAGGTTAATTCCAAAATGGCGACTTTAGTTATTAAAATTATATTTTATAGTTTAGTAGTAAATCCCTATAAAATAGTTAATGTAATACGGATGTAATGTAACGCTTCAATTTAGAGTATTACCTTATACACAATTCTTAAAACATTTGTGATCTACTTGCATATATATATTAAAAAGAAAAAGGATTTTGTTTAATTTCTTTCATTTTTTCAAAACATAACTCTGATTATTACACAAATCCCACTAAACAAGAAAATAAAAACAATTTCAATTAGTGAATATATTTTTTATTTAACAAATTAAGGTAGAAAAGTGTTGAAAAATATTGAAGATAAAAATAAAAGAAAAACATGAAAACAGAAAACAGAAAACTAACTAATTTATTGTCGATTTTCTTCAAACATTTTCTTTGAATAATTCTATAAACGAAAAAATATAGTTAGTGTAAGTACATTTTTTGTGAAATTTAGGAATAAGTTTTAGTCATATAAGATTAATAAGATATTGAAAACTGCAATGCATCTAAAATAGCAGTTATAACATTTTGAATCACGTTAAAATCATATTGAAGTTTGTCTAATAATAAAATTTCTTTCAACCATTTACAAATTCAAAAATAAAGTTTAAAATATATGTGAAGCTTGAACAACGTATGCACATTTATTTTATATATAAATATAAATTAAGAAATAATTTCAAATATTTATAATGTGGTAATTAGATCAATAATCAATAATCAATATTAGATCAATACTTAATTAAATAAAACAAATTACCTATTATTATGCGAAAACTTCAACCTCACACAAGGTCAAATAGTTTTTCCCATTGAGCTGAATTTTCACATACTGGACATTTTCTTTTTCACATTTGAGTGTGATAATCTCTCCCTTGGTTCCTTTTCCTGGGAATGTTGCGCATTCGGTCATGGAACTTTCTTCGGGTCCAGCCTGTGTGTAAGCAGAAATTAGATATCGGAAATTGAAAATATATAAATGAGACATTTCTCATTTTTTAAATATAAATAAAATTCAAATTGTAAAATTATGATACCTCCAAAATTACTCAACTTACGAGAACTTTGAAGTTAGATAATCGGTCAGAACAGCAGTCCTTTCTGTTGTAAAGAGCAATCTTGGAAATTGATTGCTTCTTTTCAAGATTAACCTGCCACCAAGCTCCCTGCTCGCTGTTGGTATGTGTACAAGAGTTTCCAAAGTAGTTCTGGTTCGTGTCTCCATCAACGCCTCTTGCTGGGATACCTGACCAACCTACACTGCTCTGGGTAGCGATTTTGCCTCGAGATACTAAAAAATTAAATGTATTCAACTAAAAAAATAAGCAACTCAGAGATGAGTAGATGAATAGAAAAATAATCTCACCAGCATTTGTTCGCTCAAAGACTTCAACTTCACACAGAGTCAAATAGTTATTTCCATTGAGTTGAATTTTCACGAATCGAACATTATCCATTTGACATTTGAGTGTAACAATCTGACCTTTGGTTGCTGTTGACGAGAACAATGCACACTCGGTCATGGATTTTTCATTTGGACCAGCCTAAAGTGCAAGAAAAAATTTTATAAAGCTCAAAATACTTTTGCGTGGAATCGGATTTTTATAAATTGATGTAAAAAGTCGATAAAAAGTCAACAACACAGACAGCCAATTTACCAAAACTTTGAAGTTGGATAACCTTTCAGAACAACAGTCCTCTCGGTTGTAAATTTTAACTTTGTCAATGGAAAAATAGTTCTCTAAATCAACCTGCCACCAAGCTCCTTGTTCCTTGTTGGTATGTGTACAAGAGTTTCCCCAGTAGTTCTGGTTTGTGTTTCCATCAACGCCTCTTGCTGGGACTCCTGACCAACCCACACTGCTCTGGGTAGCGATTTTCCCACGGGATACTAAAACATAGAAAAACAAAAATCATGGAATTATGTTTTATAACATTAATCCTTTGGTCTACATAGCACGTACATCTATACAAAAAATATTTAATAATTTATATGAAAATTTATATGCAGATTTATTTTTAAAAAATTGATAGAATTATTTTTTAATTGTTTTGTTGAAAGCTTTGTTACAATAAACGAAATTCAAAAAATGTCAAAACACTATTCAATATATGTAAATCAAAATTTTACAACATTGAAGTAACTAAAATTTTATCCAGACTCTTAGTTTGTTAAACTAAAATATGCTGATATACATACATGTAAAAACCAATAATTTTGGAGAAATAAGAATAGTTTTTTTTCAAATAAAGGTGACACGATAATTAACGTGATATAATTTAACAATGTGTAATAATTTACCAACAGGCGTTTTGTAAACCTCAACTTCACACAGAGTCAAATAGTTGTTGCCATTGAGCTGAATTCTCACGAATCGAACATCATTTCTTCGACATTTGAGCGTGATAATCTGACCCTTGGTAGCAGTTCCTGGGAAGGTGGCACATTCGGTCATGGAGCCAGCGTCTGGACCAGCCTGTAAAAGTTAATTGTACCGAATCTATTCAACTAAATATAAATATTTTGATATTAATGGAATAATGGATAATGGAATTTTATTACATAATACTGAACAGTTATATATTTGGCGATACAAAATATCTTACCATCACTTTGAAGTTGGACAATCGTTCAGAACAACAGTCCTCTCGGTTGTAGATGACCACCTTCTCAATGGATTGTTTCTTTTCTAAATCAACCTGCCACCAAGCTCCTTGTTGCTTGTTGGTATGAGTGCAAGAGTTTCCCCAGTAGATCTGGTTTGTGTTTCCATCAACAGCTCGTTCTGGAGAACCTGACCAACCAATGCTGCTCTGGGATGCTGGTTTTCCTCCGGACACTTTAACATTATGGAAATTGAAATCGGCATGAAGATTAATGTCATTATTTAAAAAAAAGATATTTAATCAATTTTTCTCAAATCTTTTTTATATTTTATATTATGCTTACCAACGGGAGATGCGATCACTTCAACTTCACACAAGGTCAGATAATTGTTTCCGTTGAGCTGAATTTTCACATAACGAACATTATTTTTCCTACATTTGAGTTCAATAATTTGACCTTTGGTTCCTTTTCCTGGGTAGACAGCGCATTCGGTCATGGAAGAGGCATCAGGTCCAGCCTGGAATTAAAAATTATCAATTATTGTCAAATATCGAAAGATTATAGAACACCTATGTATTCTTTTTTTGAGTTGCATCAAATTTATTATTGATTACCAATAAACCGTTCAACTTATTAAGTATATTTCAGATTTTTCAATGAATAAATAAAGAAATCATGCACTTACCAATACTTTGAAGTTGGACAACCGTTCAGAACAACAGTCCTGTCGGTTGTAAATTCTAATTGTTTCAATTGATTGTTTTTTTTCTAAATCAACCTGCCACCAAGCTCCTTGTTCGCTGTTGGTATGAGTGCAAGAGTTTCCCCAGTAGTTCTGGTTTGCGTTTCCATCAACAGCTCTTTCTGGAGATCCTGACCAACCAATGCTGCTCTGGGTAGCTCTTTTGCCTCGAGACACTAAAAAAGGACCAACATTATTTAAATGTTAGTTTCTCATTTCATAGAAACTTTAATTATGGACAACAACTAAAATAACATCACATCTCTTACCGATTTCCTCCGCATTGATGTAACAGCCGCCTGAAAACAGTTTTTATAGTTACACATTTTTTGAATATGTAATCAATTTGTATTATATTTGTATCACAACTAATGATAATATTTGCAGCGATTTTTACAGAACAATTCTTTAATCTTGATTAGTACTAATCAAACTTAATACATAAAATTCTTACCGAATGCAATAATGCAACAGGTCAAACCTAACAACGCTCCGAATTGGGCCATATTCTGAAAATATAATTTATTTATCATGATATAAAGATATATTAATAAAGTTAAATTAATTCATATATTTTACAACCATATTCTATAAACTGATTAGAACAAAACAAATTATTGACCTCAAGAAATAAAAAGATCCCATAATTTTTTCTGACTAAAAGGCGAAATGATCTTAAAAAATATCCAAATTTATTGTTTAACTTACCAGTTATGAAGGCAAAATGAATATTTCTTTAAAATACAATCAACCTTTTATATACTTTATTTGTGTAAAACAGTCTGTTGCACTTTGGTTTCATAAACGTTAGCTATACTCACTTAATCTGCTTATATTCTCGAGGTATCAATGAAACAGAAAAGTGTTGCATAATTAAATATTTAATTGAATATTTGAATGCACCAAAGTTGCTTTTTCTGTAGCAATTTGTCCTCTGTAACAATATTTCTTTAAATGTTTCTTTCTCTTTTTATATAAACTTTAATTCATTCTTTAAATATATATAAGGACCAATTTATAATGAAAAATAACGTCACAATTGATATTTTCCTATTTCCTCTTACGTTTTCTTTCCATTTCAGTTACAGGGTCAGTTAAAGAAGGATCAATCGTTTGAAGGAAGAGATAATTGTTGCCTGGACGTAGTGACATTTAATGTTTATACTTTTGTTATAATAAGATAATTCTAGATCTATTAATTTTGGATGCAATTTAATTATATTTTATTGTATTTTATTTAAACAAATATTTATCTTAACAATATATATTTATTTATTTATTTTTCATCAAATTAAAATTTTTGTTTTGTACAAACTATAATAAAATAGTTTTTTGGAAAAGCTTACAAGCACACCCAAACCCCTCGAAATGTGCAAATATTTTGGACAAAAATAGATAATTGTTTATCTATGAAATTGACAATTTAATTTCAAAAAGAAAAATATGGTTGATTCTCTTTCTTATTTATATATCTTACATTATAAATTTAAAAAAGAGTAAATAATAAAAAAAAGTTTTTTAAAGTTTTTTAAACTTAGATTTTAATAAAATAACATTTGAATTTAACATTTATAACATGTTATAACATTTGTAACATGTTATTATTATTATCAGCAGCGCTTAGACATGAAATTTAGATTTTAAAAGATAACATAACTAGAAAAAGAAAAAAACGATCATTAATATACAAGAGAAAACAATAAAGAATAATAAAGTAACAAAATAAACACAGTCATAAACTAACAGAAATGTAAAAGTAAGTTGACAATAAGATTATAAAATAAACTTTAACCCATAAAAGTTACGATCACCAACCAATACAATAGCGAAAAAATAAAATTTATGAAATTTTAGCTATGTCAGAGATTCAAGGAAAGTACAAGGACGTTCACATTTTGCAAAAGGGTATTAAATCTTTTTTTAATACGCTCTTCGTTATTAGTTCTAACTGTCCACTATATATAATGAGTTTCCCAAATGAAGTTTCCCAAATCTCCTAATGAAGTTAACATTTTCAAACTGAATATAGACCTACAGTCCTGTAGAATTAGGTGAAAATAAGGCTAAACCTATACAAATAATCGCTGCACTAATACATTTGGTACCACTCGAACAGGAATTTAATGTAGAATAACATATTAAAGAGTTTCAAACTGGTGTCTGAGCAAAAAAAGTTATAGCCGTTATAAGAGAGGGGAGCATTTTCACCACTTCTTGTAGTGGGTCAGAATGGTTAAATTTTAACACAGCCAGTACAATTTATATCTACCATATGACGAGTTTCCGAAATGCAAATTAATTTTTCTGTTTGATGACCTAATATGCTATTATTTTCTGACTTTTTCTATATTGGCATGTGAATTAATGTATAAAAAACATAATTAATTATTTTGCGTGCACTGGGATTGTGAACATTCTGATTATAAACGTACAAATGTATTTACATTATAAGTAAATTAACTAGCAAATAAAAATAATATATAATACTAATCCACCCCTAAAAACGATACCAAATCGCGATTAGATAGTATGGATAAAAAGGTGCGAATGTTCTCGAAGAAAATAAAATGTCGACTCTGGCTATATGGCTATATCATGAATATTCTGGATATTGCTGTAATTAATGCAATGTACATTTTCAAGAAATCAATATACCTCAAAACTAAAACGTACACTACATTATACGTTCCTGATTTCTGCTGAAAAGCAATTAGTCGAAGACGAGATTCAAGGAGTTCCATTGTCCATGACACAACCAACAACCAAAGCTTCTCTTCAACTGCTCTGACACGGTCAGCAAGCTGTTCCCCAGGGTGCACACACTGGAACTATTGCGCTAGAAAAGTTTCGACGTTATTTTCTATCATAGTGGGTCTATGCAAACGCGAAAAATTTCTCCTGTCATCGACCAACGTGAAATGAGCATCCGTGTGCAAATAGTCATTAGTTATAATAAAACTTGACTAAATATTATTTGTTCAATACTAAATACACTTTATATACCATTTATTAATATTAAGTTTTGTTTATTTACAATACCTGAGTTCCTGAATACAAACTCTAAATAGGATTATGATTTATCCTAAATTTATAATAAAGATAATTTTAAATTATTTTTGTTTCTATATAGTACTGGGGTGCCCTTATAAAGTTCTCGGTAGTAAAGATTGCCTAATGTAGTGCCTAAATAAACTTTCCATAGATTAAGATAATTTAAATGCCGAAACCAAATCTTGTATTGATAAATGATATGTTAATCATAATTAAAATTAAAATCGGAACTTTCTTTTTCCGCCTTGTTCAATTTTACCATTTGAAGTAATTTTTCATTACTTGAAGCACTGTTAGCTCTTAACCACAAATAATTTTTCCATCATAAAATTGGGTTTGAGTTAACATATTTTTTTGCCATTTTTAACCTTATTTTTGCATGATATTAAGCATAAAAGAAAATTAAATTATTTTATAGATCTTATATGATAAATAAATAAATAAATTTTGTTCTCTAAATGAGGTAAAACTCTATAAAATGTTTGATAGACTTTTAAAACTTAAGCTGGATAAAATAACTTCGTGTAATCCAAATCTTTCTTCTCTATTATGATTAATAAATAGACTGTAAATATGTGTTAGTCGAGTAGCTCAGTGATTAGAGCGTCGAACTATTAATTCGTAGGTCATGGGCTTAAAATCCCTTCCTGACTATATATTTTAGTAATTATTTCTTATGCATTTTTCAAGTATCCGAAACGATTATGTAGGACGATTATAGACTATCGCTGCTCCGCATAAACATTATAGTGTAGAGAGTATTTTGTATATTGACTATTGATTATACCTTTATTGAAATATTCTTTCCTTTATGGATAAAGTATTTATTTTTCTTCTCATTCTAACTAAACCGAAAAATAATTAGGAAAAAATATAAAGATTAAAATAATATACCAACAGTGTTTATTAAAAGGAAGGTGAGGAAAGCATTTTAAAAAGTTACACAAATAGCAGAAATAATTATAAGATAGTAAAATTTATTTTGAATACAATGTTTAGTCTGATTAGGTAATACAAAGACCAGTGAATACATTGAGGCTTTATAGAGTCAATGTCTAAATATATTGTCTAATATATACCGTTGGGTTGAATGTCTTCGAGGGATAAGGGTACGGGGAGTATCAGTTTGGGAAGTGTGATAACTTTCTTCTTCTGTTTCTTCAAAGTCTTCAGGGGGATTATGAAGTCTGCAGACACCAGAGAAAAAGGGAGAAGACACATTCAACTTACAAAATCCCCTGACAGTAGAGAGGCATCTTCAAAAGGTTGCGCATTATTGTCCTAATCGCCCATTAGAAAGGTGGAGTAGGTTTTCGCATGCTCGATTGCCTGATGATGGACTTGAACAATTGTGAAGTTCAAACTCGCTACTTCGCAAGTATTTCCGTGGTGCTGTCTGATATAGATCCCATTGAGCCGTAGTAGAAACTGATACTTCCCCGCATTCATATCCTTGATCTGCATAGATTTGCCAACCCAATCGAATCCAGTAGCATTGTGTCCCAGCATTGTCCAGTAAATGTCCGAGTTCTCCATAAAAGTTGCCCGCAATTCAAAGCCACCCAGAAAAATGTCTCTGAGAGGTTTTGGTAGTTCCGAAGCTTATTCAATATTAGAGGCAAGATGATCCCGAGTTTCGTCACCACACTTATCCAGAGTCTGGGTTTAACCGAGTACTTTATCGTTTACAGAACCCTTGGGATTAGTGAAGGTGGGGATCATGAATAGGAGAGTTGAGCCTGTAGTGGATTTAACGTCGATGAAGTGGATAGATTATTCTTGAGACTAAACACAGCGTTGAGGACCCACCTTAATGAGCGAGATTATTGACTGGATAATATAATCTGAAGA
>JAUZNC010038502.1:0-18300 GCA_034780395.1 Vannuccia rotundouncinata | reverse complement strand
GTCGCTCATTTCAGGCAGTATATACTCTGCCTGTTCAACAAGGCAATGTATATTATTTTAAAAAATCAACACATTGCTGCTGTGATAGTCATTGTATAGATTGACTAGGCATTTTATAGACTGCCTGATTCAATACATTGCCGGTAACATATATATTTCATTACGTTATTATAAGGCTCACCAGGAATTTATTCTGGGTAAAACCCTAATTCGCCCAGACTTCATGATCTATGCTTGTTTTAAATTTATGATATTCAACTTAGAAACGCGTTATAGATTATCATCGTTTATAAACTATACACATATTGAATTGTTATTTGAAATTGATAAAGTACGCATTCCGTGAATTAAATGGCTAAGACTGTATATTTTTTGCATTAAGTATTCATTATGATAAATAATTAATTTTAGTGGTTGGAAATAATTGTATACAAATTTTTAAAAAATGTATTAGTGTTATTTGTTTTAAATTATTTGATTACATTTTATTCAGTATATTCAAAATTACTGTCGAAAGAACAGAACAGAGTTCTAACAAGGATCAGTTAATTTTGTTGGATGTAGATCAGTAATATTTAAATATTTTCGTGAATATGAATTAGTTATTGTTAGTGAATATTGAAAATATTTTAGTTTGGAGTTAACTTTTGACAACATAGATCAGTTAATATTCAAAAGAAAGATTAGTTAACATTGTTGTCACATATCACTCATGTAAACATCAGCCATTGAGGTGTCATTCCATTTCGCCTTTTCCCATTTTGCCTTTTCCTATTTCGCCTTTTCCTATTTCGAATTTTCTCATTTCGCCTTACAGTTAAATTTGGAATACACAATTGTTCCCATTTCGCCCTTAATACTAATATTAGTTACGCCCGTCCTCAGTTTCTGTCCATTCTCCTGTAAGGACTATCTCGGCACGTGAATAAGGAAGTTTTGGTAATCCACTGGATCTCGCACGGTTCGGTATAAGGTACTTTTATACTTTTGGAATGACTGCATTTCGTCCATCACGTCTTCGTTTGTGAAATCGACATTTCTGAAACCTCTTTGAAAACTCTCTTCATTGGAACGAATGCATTGGAATTTACAATTAGGTTTTCGACATTTCCAGTAACTTTTTCCATCTTTTTTGTAATTTATATGCAATTGATTTCTATTTAGACTTAAAATCATACCACCGCGAGCTGATGTAATAAACTCAATGTTTCTTTTACTTATCAATAGCGTCACAAATATGTATACGAAACTATAATCGTTCAAGAATAAATATAGAAAAATGTTACGTAATAGTTCTGAGCATGATCAATAATAAGGCAAAATTATACATCTGTTTAAGGCGTTATGAACCTGATTGCCATTCATAGAAATGACGTAATCGTATAATATGTATTTAACAATGGAAAGGCAAAGTGATACGTAGCCGTCACTGACAGTTGTTCTACGATTACTTGCACAACGGTATATGGCCGTTGTGTAAAATTTCTTGCATCAACACATAAACCTTAAGAAGCGTATAATACACTCCACAACAGTGGTGAGATGTCTCATACACAACGGCTATTACGAAACGATGATTCAATTGTGCATCTATATTTTTCCGAACATTGGTTATATATTTTACAAAGAGAACAGAGTTCAGTTAATTCAGGACATCTAAGTTAACATTTTAGTTTCGACTGCAAATTACAGAGAATAGATATATTAGACTATCAGACAATTGACGAATTTTTATATTTGCATGCTTTTGTTATGTTGAATTAAATCAGCAATCTTGATTTGATTTTAGTAGAATAACTATTTTTGTCATATATAACTAGATCTGTTACAGATAATAAACTATTACTATTATTAAAATTTGTGAGTAGATTAAAATGATTGATTTTTCTTGATTGAAATCAAAAATGTGTTCAATGCAATTAAATTTTAATACAATATTTACGATCATATATTTTTTTCATTTTTTTAATTATTTTAGCTGCCGAATTTCATCGAGAGAAAGATGGTGGTAAGCATTTTACTAAATGTTAGTTATTAACGCTTTTAATGTGTATAATTAATAAAACATTGTATGTAGAATATAGATAACAATTAACATTTAAGAAGAATGATAATTTTACAAAGATTAGTTAATAAATATATAGAATAAAATACAAAAAGAGTAATAAAAGTAAAATAATTGCAATCTCTTCGTGTAAAATTAACCGCGAAAATGCTATAAAATTAAATTCAAATATAAAATTACAAGTAGCTATATATGGTACAATAGGTATATATTATTTAATTACATTGACGAATGTTCTGCCTTGGCACACAATTATATAATTATGTATAACTATAACAAGAAGAATTGTTGTGCTTATAAACTTATTATAATTCATATGAAACCATATGTGAAATATTCAAAATTATTAATTTCAAGTCCAAAGGGTCAGATTTGGGGAGGGTGACTTTAGAATGTTTCTAATATTGTATACAAATATATATATGCTGAAATGAGGTAATTGGCTCATACATTAAAAGCATAAAAGTATTAATAGTAATATGGGAGGAGTAGAGGTGGAGAGGCTGATAATAAAAATGAGACTGATATTCTAGGTTAGGTATAGGTACTACTGGAGAGACTGGAGGCGGTGTTAAGATCAGTAATCTCAACTGACTGTGGAGATAGTCGCGATGCGTAAGTAGAGTTTAAAGCAGTTGACGATAGCAACTACATAATCCAGGAACTTGAAGGCTATAATATTCCGATGGAGAGTGTAGAGTTGATATAGGCGGTTGTGCTTCAACACAGTTGGTGATGATGTATGTATAGGGGATTTGAAGCAACCTACGAAGTCATAAAAATCGAATGGATCCTCTGCTGATGGACCGATAACATATTCGTTCAGAACGAATAAGTCATGCGATACTGCAGGAGAGGCTGGAATCGGATGACAGGCTACCAAGACTGTTGCGATGGGAGCGAGTGCAAGAGCAAACTACATAATTCTGGAACTCCTTATGGCTGGAATAGCCCGTTGGAAAATAGCAGAGGTTGATGTCGTGGGGACTTGCGGATAGTAAAAAACAAAAAACGGAACAGAAATCACCAAAACATTCTTAAATTCATTTGTAGAATTCAATATATATAATAACCTTGTTAATTTGATTTTAGAATTCTGATGATTTTTGACAGATAGTCTGGCCGCCAACTAGCTTAACCTGGAATTGGAGGATATACATTGTTTTTTTGTACTTTCTATATCAGAAAATCACACAGATTCCGAATCCGGTTGATGACACCTTGTCGCCTTTGATAAATTTTCACAAAATCGATTTTAATTTCGCGCCATTACGTAAAAATTAATTTTAATCAATATCTCAAATTCTATACATCCAATCTCAATAATGTTGGTGGCTATACCCATATTTAGAGGGTCAATAAATATAATGAAAGGAGTTTTATGATCATCAAATAATTATATTATGCAAAAAGACTGTCATCAAAATGTAATATTTTACGTGAGTTAGGTGAATTATAAACAGAATGTAAAATATAACGTGGAAATTAAATATATACAATGTTTTTTTGCACATTGTCACCTTTGAGAAATTTTTACAAATTGATTTTTATGACTCCATTACGTAAAAATCAATTTTAATATCTTGAATTTTATACAACCATCTCCATAATTAGAGAGGTCTCAATATTTTTGTCCCCTGCATATTCTGGTTTTTAATGATTTGTTGTAGTGTTTTGAAAAGACAAATTTTGTATGACGAATGGTATCTTAAAATGTTCGCAACATATTAATGTACCCTTATGCCAAATTTGGTGCTTGTATTATAAAATGCACAATGGGTTTGTTATGCTGCCCCAATAATTATTAATAAACAATACAACGGTTTATATAGCAAAAAATATATATATACAACTAATCAAATGGAGGTCACGAGTGAATCCGATAGGTAGGCCGAGTTTAGCTACCTTGTTAAAGAATAATAAAGTAGAACTAGACAGAGGAGTCAGAAGGTTCGTAAATTTATTTAGTTACAATAAATAGACTATAGACTATAATAGACCCGAAATAGACTATAGTAAACCCCACGATCCTCAGCGTCATGTTATAATTGGTAGAATCATAGATATCATAATAGTACAAAATGTTAGTTAAAAATAATAACAAAATAATTTAAATGTTTAGGATAACGGTTTAATGGAACTACGATAATGGATCTGTTTATATATTATATACACAATATTACAATAACTTTATGTCTAATTGTCATAGTCGTCATCTGGATCCAAAGCGTGTTTCCACACAGCTGCCTGCAAGTGTACTCGCTTGACATTTTCGAGAAATGCTTCGGTTGTGGGAGGTAGAGACTTCAGTTTTGGTATGGCCGTGGTGCCCATTCCAACCTTTGTGGCCCAAGACTCCTTTCTTGCCCCAGACATACTGCTACAGTCCTTGTGCCTATAGCATGCGGCTATAAACTCGGATGCCTGTTTTGTTATATCTGGTAACAATGCATGAATGTCACTTTAAGGAGTATATCCTTTTCGCAGTACTTTCATTACCCTGACTTTACCAATCCCGAAATAGCATTCACATGTATCACAACCCGATAGGGGCGTGCATAGACAACAGTCAGTGGTGGGAGACGGGAGGAGAGTGTGCGGGATAGAGAAGGTGCAGGACCTGGCGGACAAGCGCTCGTATCACGGTTTCTCCGGAGGGTCGCCCCCACGTGGATGGTTTGACTGGGGAGCCGGTAGCCGCAACAACAACAACAGTCAAATTTATTATGCTCTGCTGTTTATAGAGGTCCGTGTATAGAGGTCCACGGATATAGAGGTCCGTGTCATCTGCAATCACTGACACGCTTACATAGCATTCAATCGCAACTCTTACTGTTTGTTAACCAATGATGCAGTCTGCCTCTTCATGAGATGTAGACATGTCTTTTTTGTGGATCCCATTCCCCCAAAACTTATTTCAACAGGTATGTTATTACTGCTAGTGATGACAAGTTTATGGGTCATTATGTAGTCTTGATGGAATGTAGTGTCTCTGGCCAGCTCTTCACATATAATTACCATCAGCTGTGATTTATTTTCTGACACTGTCAGCACAACTTTCTGTGGGTTAGTGGTGTATCTAACGCCAGTCGATGTACTCTGCTTTCTTCTGTTGTTCTATTGCATCTGGTTGTATTCTTGGTACTGAAATCCTGGTACCTGTCGAACACAAGATAGACATCGGTAGAAGTAAGTTTTTTTTGGATGTACAGTTTGAAGTTAACAACAAAGTCACAGACTGTCCCATTCGCTGGCCAGTGTATCACCCACAGAACAGCTGAACCATCTAGCACTCTACATTTGACTTCTGGTAACACATCTAAACTTGTACAGGGTGGCCCAGAAGTTACTACGTTTGATTACAATCCATAGTTTTCAGTATTTATTTTCTTTAGTTTATAGAATTAATCATATCTATGTTGCTATACTATATGTGTTGTATGTATCATGCATTGAAATCAGCTTAAATTTAATTTTTAAATGCTGAGCAGTTCTGATATTAGCAATTGTTAAAGTTCAGTATTTGAAACACCAGGATCATGTCAATCGTGTGCATTATTGTGAACTTATCTTACAAAAAATATGATAATGCAAGGCTAAGAAATAAATTAATGTTTTCAGACGATTGTGCTGTGTATCTAACACAAAAGCCACACAACTTGGTAATGTGGTCGAACGAGAATCCCCACTTTTGTGAGCAAGTTCAACAGTTTCCACCCAAGGGCAGCAATGTCCGAAACTGCTTCAATTGATCACTACCAACAAATTTTAACGGATGAATTTATTCTTGAGTTACAACGACGAAGTCTACTTTACTCATGCCATTTTCAGCAAGATGGGGCACTTTGTCATACGGCTGTAAGAACTCAAAATATGTTGAATGTGTATTTTCCAGGCAGATAGGTGGGCAAATTTGGACCAACTCCATGGCATCCAAGAAGCCCGAATCTTACCTCATGCGACAACGCACTGTGGGAATAATAAAAAGGAGAGTTGGTCAAGAAAAACGGGCTTCAGTTGCCGAATTAAGAGCATCAGTAACCTTGGCATTTGAGGAACTCAACAAGGATCTTTTGAAAAAACTTCATGCACGCACCTTTTGAAGATTCCATCTGTGCATTGAAAAGCAGGGCCTCCAAGTGGACCCCTATGACCAATAAAACCAGTTTGTGACACTTGGAACAAATGGTACTTATGCTATCTATTTAACAATGTTTCCTTGTAATCTTTTCGATAATTGTAAATAATAAAATTACTAATTATTTCTAAATGTAGTTTCGTAATTTTGAAACGTAGTAACTGCTGGGGCTCCCTGTAGTTGCTTCTTCAGCTGTGCCTTAGCCTTTCCTGCTCTTATGTCACCTGAGTCGTTGAACACCGATGTAGGCACCGGTAGCTTATACGACAGTAATTCATTGATGTCTATTTTGTCACGGCAGCTAGCCTGGAGTCCTATGACTCGTGAAAAGAGAAGGGTGGTATTAAACAACTTTGCTGTATCAATATTTATATGCTTATTTGTTACTTTCATTGTCACCGTCTTATTTCAAATGGGATTGTAGAAGGTGAGGATTTACTTAGAATCTAATGTTACTAACTTCATATTGTATTTTTCTATGTAACAACTGTTATTAAAACCATAACTTTATTATACTAATAGATGTTTTATTAAGACTTTAGAAATAAAGGTTATTCTTTTTTCTCTTACCAATGATATAAGTTTTAATACATAATTAAATGTATTTTTGCTACAATTTTAGCTGAAACTTTGGATAATTAAGCTATGTGAGATAGGCAAATAATTTCATTTGTCTTATCGATATTACATTTTAATGACAGTGTGTTTTTGAATTATAATAATAAAAATAGTAATAAGCGTCTATTAAGGTAAAAATGGGAATCAGATCATGGTAATTAGATGGTACAGAGGTTGAAAATATTAATAGATAGATTGAATGAAAAGATTTAACAACTGTTTTCAGAAGTTTTAATGGAATTTCGTCACTTTCGCTCCCGCGATCCGAGAGCTTTAATAAGTGTATTTCTATTTCATCAGGGGAAATTAGTGGAAACCAGTTTACATTGGCAGATTATCACTTATACAGATATACGTATATCATTTATACCAGTACCATTCATGCATCGGAGCTCTTCCAACAACACCCTATAGTAATGCAAAAAGATCGATTTTTACTAAATTTTACGTTTATTTCATTTTAGACTTTCCGAAATTATTGTTCATAAAAGTCGACAATCTGTGAAATTCAAACTCTGAACTGACAATCACAATTATGTATTTAAACACAATACAGCTAGAAATACAGCTGTTATTTAGATTAGTTGCATAATATTCTCAATAATAAAAAGTTATATATATATAGAGAGATTAGGTAAATTTGAGTCGTACATCTGTATATACATATTTTATATACATAAAATATTTTTATAAGAGCCTTCGCTAAAAATATAATATTTGTTGATAAAATTTTCTATTTATAAGACAATGAGAATACAAATTCCAATAAATAGCTAACGTATAATAATTATATGAAAGTACAATATATACCTATAGGTACTTATAGGTACTTATAATATATAAATATATTAACTTTTTTATAATAGAAAGATATTTTAATTTAGTATAATATAATTTTATAATACATTTTACTTATATAATTGTATGCCTAGTTATAGTAATTTTGAAAATTTTCCTATATGAAATACAGTAAACATATAATCTCATATTACCGATAAACATGGAAAATATTGAATTCTACTAGGTCAAATGGAGTTCATATTATTTATAATTCTGCGTAGATAGAACGAGTTTCTAAAAATAGTTTTCATAGGAAGAAGCTGAGAGACACACTTAGTGGTTTTGATTGGCTAATGAAAAATCGCAACGTTTGCTACTCCCGTCGTGTGAAGTTACTTATATTTCGTAGCAAATATATGTCCTTAGCTTTAAAATTTGAGGTGTTTTGACATTTAGTTTTTCGATAGTGATCAATTATATTCCATAGGTTGCCTTTGTTTTTGGAAGATTTGGCGAGCCAATTCTTTTTGGCTTTAAGAATTTCTTCTTTTGCTTTAATTTTATAAAAGTTGTAAAGTTCAAAATTTCTTGATCGATATGCGTCCCTAATTTTTTGTATAACTAATTTTGTGACTGGGGTAATCCATGGTTTATCTCGATTGCTAATTGTTATTTCTTACGTAGGTATTAGTTTTAGGGCTGGAAAAAGCTAAATAAACTATTGTCAAGTAAGACAATGTACCGAATAACGTTGTTTCTTGTTGGCATATTGATTTTATTCTTGAGAGAGAGATTTATACATAATGTCGAAACATCTATTCTATAGAAATCGCCTGTAATTATAATAGAGGTATTCGGAAAATGGAATTTGATATCATACATAGTATTCGACAGGTAACTGATTATTGGGGAGTTTTCTTCAATTGGTAGGGCTGCTGGGATATAACAGGAACAAAGGATATCTTTGTAATCAATTATTTACCAGAGACAGTTGATACTATTAGATTTATTTTGAGAGTAGTCCAGTTTTAAATATTTTAGTTGATTTGAGATCCAAACCGCAACTCCACCTTGTCTGCGATTTATTCTATCGTCGTGAAGGAAATTATACTTAGGAATGTTGAAGAGAGATTCGTCCATGGAGGAATAAAGCCAGGTTTCGGTAAGTACTATTAATTGAGGTTTGATATTGGAGATGGAGATACACAATTCGTCGAATTTGGGTAAAAGAGAGCGTGAGTTAGTCAGGAGAAGGGGGAGGGGTGAGTTTTAAAGCGAGTGTGATTCTGGAAAAAATCTAGTTGCTGAGATCAAACATATCAGCAAATTCGTTGTCAACAAGTAATTTACCTTTTTACAGAATAACATTTTTCCCAGTTTTTTTGGATGAATTCTATTTTCTTTTGTCTGAGCCGAGCGTTCTAAAGTAGAGTAAGTGGTCCCTGGTCAAAATTTATAATTATTTGATGATCATAAAACTCATTTCCTAATATTTATTGACCCTCTAATTATAGGTATAGCCAGCAGAATTATTTAATGTATGATACAGAAAATTAAAAAATTAAAACAACATCATTCAAAAAGAATTCAAAATATATAGCTTATATATAGCTTTGGTGAAACAAGACAGTCACAAATATTTAGATAAGCAAGCAGAATATGTTCATTGTTTATATGATACTTGTTTGTTCGATTCATGTAGAAGAATGTGAGCTCCATGACTTGTCACTGTAGCTCATGCGTATGTTTTTGATGTCTATAGAAGTTGTGTTTGTTACATATACATCGAGTTATTCATATTATTGATTTATTAACGACGCAAAAATGTGTTCAGTAGTATGGAAGGGTTATATCTACCTCCCCCCGTACTCGGAAGTATTTTTTTCCCAAGCACCTTTGCTAGTTAAATGTTTTTCCGCACCTTTGCTAGTTAAATTTTTTCGCACCTTTGCTAGTTAATTTATCCAATAAGGTGTCCAGTTAATTCAGAGTTAAAATTTTTAACTTCACGTGATTTTTTTTAAAAAAATATTTTAAAATTTTTTTTTGATTTTTTAATATTAAAATATCATTTTATTAACATAAAAAAAATCGTTTTAATTTTGTAAAATTTTTGAAAAATTTTAAATTTCCCGCGAATAAGGGTAAAAAATTAAAATTGGATTTAAGGCCTAAACCCTCGGGAAGACGTGCTAAACGCTCTTTTAAATTATTTGCCTTAATTTTTAACAATTCATTGATTTTTACCAAGACACTAACCGATTTCATTAATTTTAATGCCTAATAGTACTATATTGTGTATGGAGAATTCGATTATACTATTTTAAAGTTGAATAAATGTAGTTTTCGATACCTGATTAGCACTTATTGATTTTTACCAATACACTGATTTTTACCAAGACAGTAACCGATTTCATTAATTTTAATAGCTAATAGTACTATATTGTATATGCAGAAATTGATTATGCTATTAAAAACATGATTAAATATCATCATCAATACTTGACGTACACTTATTGATTTTTACCAATACATTTGATTTTTATCAACACAGTGACGGATTTCAATAATTTTAGGGGCACATTTTATTATATTTCATATGAGGAATTTGATTTTTCTTTTGAGTTTACGTGACTTTTTAAAAAAAATTCTTCATTTTTGCGGGAAATTCAAATCTGTGTAGTTCAATACCCGTTATTTTTAGATAACTTTGAAATTCTTCATTTTTGCGGGTAATTCAAATTTGTATAGCATAGTATAGTTAAAGGCGATATGTGCGACACTTTGCGTTCTACTATAGTAAATATGTTTTGAACACTTTTATTAGTTAAATTCTCAGCCAATAGGAGTCCAGTTAATTCAGAGTTTAAATTTTTGCACTAAGTAAACTCTGTACTTAGAGTTAAAATTTCTGCACTAAGTAAACTCTACACTTCGGTCTCCAGCTCCAAGGTATTTTTTGTTTCCCCAACTTTACCAGTTAAATTCTCAATCAATAGCAGTCCAGTTAATTCAGTGTTAAAATTTGTATCGAGTATTATGGTATATAAGGAAGTGTGTGAGTTTATGTATTAATTCCCATTTTTTGCGAGCTCCAGAACGGTCGTGTGTATCTCTCTCTCCTGCTGGCTATTTCATTTCAAGTCTTTCGTAACTTTTTGGCAAGTTCTCTCAAAACTCGTCACTCAAGTCAAGGTCTCTCACTCAAGTCAAGTACTGGTCATCACTCGTTGCAAGGTCTCTCAAAATTGTTCAACAACCTATCTCTGTCGACTCACAATGGCGGCTGCATCAGATTTTATTGTCGAGGCTACATTCCAGCCTAAGAATACGGCTCTAATACGTCAAAATGCAATGAGCTTCCATATTGAAGAGCAGTCTTCTTCGCTACCTGCATCACCTTTGATAGACTTCACAACCCTTCAGAAGAAATCACAAATACCTACCCAATCCACAGATCATATTTGTTTAGGCGGATGTGGAAAAAATATACCTTTTCATAGACAACTTTTCGAAAAAATATATTGCCCAAATATGGATTAATTTTATACAAGACTTATTGTTTAAATGAACGTTATATCAATTTTATTATAATATACTGCTATATATATATATTGATTTAATATTGTGTTTTTGTTATCCCATCTAAATGCTTCCTCAACCCTTTCAATTAATTTTGTTTTTATAATTTCATCTTTTCACTTTCCATAAAATCAGATTGTTTAAAATCCTCAGACTAGATTTTCATTTATTTTTATTAAGTCAATAATAGATTTCAGCAATTTCATAATTATTTTAATAAATTTTTAATGAATTTCGGCAAAACTAAAATAGCAATGATTAATATTTATCCTATTTTATAGAATTTCACTAATTTTAATGGCTAATAGTAATATATTGTAATGGAGAATTCGAATATGAAATTAAAAGTTGATTAAATATAGTCATCGATACCTGACGTACACTTATTGATTTTTATCGATACACTGATTTGAGCAAGACAGTAACTGATTTCATTAATTTAAATTGCTTATAGTACTATACAACATATAGGGAATTTGATTTTTTTTTTGGGATCATGTGATTTTTAAGAAAATTCTTCATTTTTGCAGTGAATTCAAATTTTTATAGTTAAACGCCATTGGTTTCAAATACTTGTAATATTTTGGGCAGTCATTTAAGAAATGTATTATCGCTCAGGAGACATGCCTAAATTTCTATTAGTTAAAATGCATACATTATTAACGTTTCCACCTTGTGAGTCATCTAAGTATTCTGATAAAATCCTCCTACGCATTACAGTCATTCCTCGTTGAGGGTGAGATTTGATTAATCAGAGAATGGGCATGAAATTTCATGCTTTTTCTATTTGATTCTATATTCTATATTTCTATTCTATTCTATATTTCTATATTCTATTAAAATTTACCACGCATTAAATTCATTCCTATTCGAGGGTGAGATTTGATTAATCAGACAGAAAATGGGTATGAAATTTTAAGCTTTTCTAAGTGAGTTGTTTCTATATTCTATTAAAACCTCCCACGCGTTAATTTCATTTCTTGTCGATGGTGAGATTTGATTAATCAGAGAATGGACATGAAATTTCAAGCTTTTCTAAGTGAGTCATCATTATTAGTAGGAAGAAGTTTTATAAGAAAAGAAAAAACCTCCCACGTACGCGTTCAAGTTATCCAATCAACGTCCAATATTACCACAGCGTCATATCGATTAGAAAAATTATATATATATATATATGCTATAGTCTAGTCTCATGGCCGCATGACTCTCCTTCGATAAGATCTATCGCTGAAGCGGGATTCCTTAAGTATCAAGGATCAAATCAACTAACAACTACAGATAGCGTTGAATGTTTCGCCTGCAGAATAAGGCTCTCTGAATGGATGGCTGAAGATGTACCAACTAATGAACATCAACGTTTTTCTCCACATGCCTGTCCTTATTTGAAACTCAACCGTTTAGAAAATGGAGAAATGTCAGAATTTGAGGTCATTACTCTTTTACATACAGTGCATGGTCAGTTAAAGGTATTGTCAGACATTTGCTCAAGTAAAAACCCGATATTCGATTTTGTTAATCGATTGGGACATGACAATGACATACTCACGACTTTGACAATAAAGAAACATTTCAAAAACCATGGACTGCCATCAATTGTAAGTATATTATTCATATTCAATTTATTATAAAGGTATCATCGACTAAACATATAAAGTTTATTTCATTAAATTCATATTTTTATATTTTATATTGCAGAACTATGTGACGAAAAAAGCTCTCTGTAAAAATGCCTTTAACGCCATCATGAGTGAATCAAAATTATGTTATACAAAAGGAATTTATCAAGACTTACATTCATCCGCAAATCATTCTCTACAATTGAAACTAAATCCATCCCATGTTGCGCTTACAACTCTTGATCAAAATGATGCAACAATTCCTAAGCTAACTATCATTCAAACTACAAATCAACAGTCAACGCCTGCACTGTCTAATGAAGGTGAATATAATGAGAGCATACACTCCTGTGCAGAGGACATATAACACTATGCAGAGAGCATACACCCATGAGTAGAGCACATACACCCCTGTACAGAGAACATACTCCCTTATGCAGAATATAAACACCCATGTGTAGAGAGCATACACCTCTGTGTAGAGAGCATACACCTCTGTGTAGAGAGCATACACCTCTGTGCAGAGCACATACACCCCTGTGTAAAGAGCATACACCTCCGTAATGAGAGCACAAACCTCTGTGCAGGGCACATACACCCCTGTGTAGAGAGCACATACACCCCTGTGTAGAGAGCACATACACCTCCGTATAAAGAGCACACACCTCTGTGCAGAGCACATACACCCCTGTACAGAGAACATACTCTTCTATGCAGAATATAAACACACATGTGTAGAGAACATACACCCTGTGTAGAGGACATATAACACTGTGCAAAGAGTATATACAGTATGTATAGAGCATATATACTGTATAGAGTGCATACATTCATATACAGTTGTCTAAAAATCGAGAAAATATTTCCAGAATCTGAAGAAATATTTTAAAAATTAGGGGCATCTTCTTATAATCAGCAAACTTTTTAGAATTTTTGGAGATATTTCTTAATTTGGAGAGATTGAATAAATTATAATTTTAATGTTCTCTTGTAGAGGCGTTCTATTCACAATTATAATCTCGAAGAATTTAGGTGAATTAATGTTATTGAAGAGATTAATTGGATATATTGCTTTTAGTTTAGCGTTGAGTAATTCTCCAACTAATAAACTAAGTGTCTAAATTCAACCAATGAATTTCGATATTAATGCATTATTATATCGAATAGAAATGATATATAAAAAAGTATTAAAATATAGCAACATAGTATACTCTACCCTACATTCACTTTCGATGAAAAGCGGATATCATTCCATTGGTTGTTAAACCTCGGAAGTTGTTTCAGGAATCTGTTCCCAAAAATCGAATTATTTTAATTGAAAAAGTTTTCTTCATCGGACTATTTATAGAATTATATTAGACATTAAGAAGAAATATGATGATGTTTTCTCATCTTCATCTGAATCTATGCACTTGCAAGAAGATGATTGTACTACTGCCACCACAAAATTAAAAATGATCATTACTAATATCATCAAAAATGGAGAAATCAATTGGGGCCGGATAATCTCGGTACTCACTTTCCTTAAATACTTTCTCAAAGAATGTAGTAGAAGACACCCTACATGCAATCATGAATCTTTTAAGAATGACGTACTTCATATATTCACTGACAGATTTGGAAGATGGATTGTTAATCGTGGAGGTTGGGTAAGTTATATATTACTATTACTATTTATAATATTCGAATTATGTCAATCAGTATTTAAATCAATGCAATTTTCAGTTAAGATAATTCTTCACATTTATTTATTTCAGGATAATATAACATATATTTTCAAACGGATTCTTTACTGAGGGTGTAATAAAGACGAACCTTTTAATTTTTACAGGAGCTGCAGTGGCTATGTTGGTGTTCTTTGCTCTGAGATAATGCAATGTTTCATCTATAAAGCATTATTTGATATATCTGCCATACTGACTCATATTTAACGCTTGTCTGCATATTATTATTGAAAAGTTTCTAGATTAAATTCTTTTATAATGCTTGTATTGTAATATTTTTATAACATTGTTTTCTTACTTTTAGTAGTAGTCAGTATGAGTAATTTTAACAATATCAGGGTAATCTGACTTTAATATACAGACGGTTTCAAAAGCAATTTAGTTGAATATAAAAAGCAAAAAAATCCATGTTCACTCCGTTATAATATGGAATTTATTTTAATCAATAAAATATGATATATGTACAACATAAGTATGAAAAATACAACATGTATGGGAAAAAATGGTATATATATTGGGGTATATATCATTTATACAATTTGATTATACTCGTTATGATTATTTGATAAAGAAATATTAATAGTAGTTAAAGTTATTGTTATAAATCCCACTATGAGGATAGTATAGAGTTGGTGATAGGGTCGACCAATATATATATATAAAGTTTGTGGATGTATTTAAATTATGAACTTTACATCACTGATAAAAACACCGGCTATGGACTACTAATGTACAAATTTTTTGTAATGTTAAAGGCCAAACCGTATCCTTCATTGTGGATAGCTGCTGTCGTAATTGTTCGTTGCATTGCAATATGTAACACATAGTACTCCTTTATGATTGATTAAGAGTTTCAGATATTGGAGAGGTGTAGTTCTATTGTAAATGTAGAAAATATCATAAAAGCCTCGATCGAGCTTCCTCAGCTTCATAATTTTATATTTTTCAATTGACTACATTTTCAATGGCTGAGCAAGTGTTTTGGAGTGATATAGTAGTAAATTATTATTACCATCTGTTGATGTTGACTCAGTTATTTCCATGATGTTCTCATTCGCATTTTCCATGATAGATGATGAAGGTGAATTAGTGGCCAACTTTGAACGTATAAAGGTGATACCTTGCTGTAGACATCATTAGATAGAAATTATTTTGGATCAGGTAATTTTACATCAAGCTCATCTTCAAGGGGAAACTTGGCTGTTACGATTGATTTCGTTTGAAATGATTTGGTGGAAATAAAAGCTTTTATATTCTTGTGAGCACTAAAGCCGCATTTTTCAGATACTCTTGGCTTATTTTAGGGACACACTTGAAAGCGCCGTTTTTGTCGGTGAAATATGTAACGTCCTTTCACCATCTCTTTCATATATCGAGCTCCGGTTATATCAACCAATCCTCCTTAAGCCTTCTCGAGATAGGTGATAATGTGATGATATCGATTGGGAGTGTACTCGATAAGGTGAATCGCGCAATAATTTGTCGTCCGCGTAATGACTAGTTCTTCACTGTAAAGCCAACTAGGTTTCTTGTAATTTTATTGTAGGCATAGAGTATAATAGCCAGACCTAGTTCGCTCTCGCTTGACCTATAGCACTCATCAACCACAAATCAGAGTGTGATTAAAACTGTCGGAAATGATTTCCACATAGCTTCATGAAATGTGGCTATGTAATTGTATCCAACTGTAATTTTAAATATTCCATGGTTGGAATTGTCCCGCCATGACAGAGTACACTTATCTCCACCCTTGAGAAGCCACGTGAAGAAGATTCGTCTCGAGACTTCATACATTTCTCAGAGTTCTTTACCCATCCAAACCATCAATTTCCTAAATCTTCTCTAACTTTGCAGGATTGTAACATCTTTTGAAATTTTAGGTAAATTTTCTGCTGATTGCCTGTCTTTGGATATGAAACATGTATTTCCGCTGGAATTCTTCATGTCTGATTCTATGTATGTTTGCTCTTTAGAAAATCCTATGTTAAGTTGATTAATTTCTTTGAAATATTCGACAAATTCATTGAGTTGAAAAGAGCCGGAATAGTCTCGAGTTATATCGATTTCATAGGAGTCATATCCAACGCATTTTATATTTTCCAGGAAGGATAAGACTGTATCAGGATTTTCATCTGGGCAGGCATATTTCCATGTGAATGTATTCTTTTTAGATGATGAGCAACTGTTGAATGATGCTTTATTTGATAATCCGGCAGCGTCAGCTTTGAGCTTGAGTAGTTTAGTAGCTATAGAATTAAAGATAATTGCACCATCCTCAATTTCTTTTTGAGATGGACACTTTCTGATCATGAGGGAATCGATGAAATAATTTCTGGCTAGTGTAAATCCAACACTATCTCTTGTTCCATACTTGTTAAAGTTGTCATTTTCAATTTCGTTGAGTGAATTGTGACGAGCTATTGCCATTATCTGATTTATACGTTTCTTTCCGGTTGTGAGATGAGAGACTGGAACCTGATGAGAACGCAGCATTTCTAAAGATAGAAGAAAACCATAATTAAATATATGATATATCTGATTAAGATGTGATATATCTGATTAAGATGTGATATATCTACTTACTTGTAATGGTGTATAGTCGACGAAGATGCTGAAATTGAAATGTAGAAATATAATTTACTGTGGTTATGGATTATTATTGTTTATAGACCTGTCTAGGAAGCGGGAATTACTTACAACGATTATGAAGTGTAGTCTCTTCAATGAAGTGATGAAGTCTCTGTACTTTCCTTACAAACTGAAATATATAATTTACTGTGTTTAAGGACGATTCATGTGTAAAGACTTTTGCACGAGTCATGAAATACTTACAGTTTAAGTCTGTGGAAGGAAAAAGACAACCGTTTTTTATCCTAGTAAAATATATTATGAGGAACTTGGTCTGTAGAGGGGAAGATACATCCGTTTCGTTGAGTAGCAAAAAAATTATGTGCAATTTGGCTTATTGATTAGCATATATATATATATAATTTTTCTAATCGATATGACGCTGTGGTAATACTGTACGTTGATTGGATAACTTTAACGCGTACGTGGGAGATTTTTTTCTTTCATATAAAACTTCATCCTACTAATAATGATGACTCACCTAGAAAAGCTTGCAATTTCATGTACATTCTCTGATTAATCAAATCTCACCATCGACGAGGAATTAATTTAACGCGTGGGAGGTTTCAATAGAATATGGAGACGACTCACTTAGAAAAGCTTAAAATTTCATGCCCATTTTCTGTCTGATTAATCAAATCTCACCCTAGACTAGGAATGAATTTAATGTGTGGGAAATTTTAATAGAATATAGAGATGACTCAAATAGAACTAATAGCCATTAAAATAAATGAAATCGGTTACTGTCTTGCTAAAAATCAGTGTATTGGTAAAAATCAATAAGTGCCAATCAGGTATTGATAAGAATAATTAATGAAGTTTTTCATTGAAAAATTTAGTCTGAAGATTTTAAACAATCTGATTTTATGGACAGTGAAAAGATTAAATTATAAAAACAAAATTTATTGAAAGGGTTGAGGAAGCATTTAGAAGGGATAACAAAAACACAATATTAATTCAATATATATATATATATAGCAGAATATTATTATAAAATTGATATAAGGTTCTTTTAAACAATAAGTCTTGTATTAAATTAATCCATATTTGGACAATTTATTTTTTCGAAAAGTTGTCTATGGAAAGGTATATTTTTTCCACATCCGCCTAAACAAATATGATCTGTGGATGGGGTAGGTGCTTGTGATG
>JAUZNC010038491.1:0-16632 GCA_034780395.1 Vannuccia rotundouncinata | reverse complement strand
TTCCACAGTCCAGTCTGCTAAAGTCATCCATTCCACAGTCCAGTCTGCTAAAGTCATCCATTCCACAGTCCAGTCTGTTAAATTCATCCATTCCACAGTCCAGTTTGCTAAATTCATCCATTCCACAGTCCAGTCTGCTAAAGTCATCCATTCCACTACACGTGGAGCACTGGCTTTGTTGGTTGGAATTTCCTGCAAAAGTCAGGTAATCTTTACGATCTGAAATGCATTGGGGCGGACAAGGGTGGTACAAATGAAATATGTCCGTTCGGTATTATAGTTTGGAGAGATGCTATATGCACACTTATATTTTAAACTAAATAATTTTAATTAAATACGTTTGTAGATTTGTAACCGATGGAGATCTCCAATTATGTGGGTTGTCGGGGACAAAACGGGCACATTAATTCGGAACACGTTGAAGTAATCTCATTCGGGACGAAGTTGCAGATGAGAGGAGAGCATTACATTAATCTAATCGCGAATTTACGAAGGCGTTAAGGATCAGCTTGGCAGAATCTTGGAGAATTCGATGAGCACCTCGAAGAACTGAAAATGCGGAGTGATACAGGTTGTCGAAATTTAATTGCGAATCAAAGTTACGCCAGGCTTTAGCAATTTAGGATATTTTGATGTCATCTTCATAGACTTTGATGTGTTGCAGAGTTACTAGATCTAGACAAACTTGACTTCCAAACACAAAAAATATCTCTTTTGAATGTGTTCAACTTAAGTCGGTTATAGACAGTCGTCCAGATTGTGGACACAATTTACAAGCGAGAAGAAGTTTGATTCAGTCTTATCACATTTGAAAGATATATGTTGGTACATAACAAAAATTGTAATTTTTATAACATTTTAATATCTTTTTTGCATTGTTAATTATAAAAGTATTCTTCTATTTAATTATTTTGGTGTTTTGTAATTCTTTTAACTTGTTTTACCAATCAAGAGATTAAGATTGTCATAATGATATCACTAATAACCAAAGAATATAGAGCGAGCGACAAGAACTCACACTTTAAAAAATATTTAGAAACTAAATTTACACTCTAACTACAACAAGTCATAGTCAGTAGTTTTCTATGGAAAGTATTGAAGCTTATATTTATAAGAAATGCATTAATAACTCCATGATTTTGTATTGATTATTGATATAAATAAATTATAGAAATCTATAGATATAGATTAAAACAGTTTCCAGTTTTTTAGCGCTTTCGACATAAAGGGAGGGTTCTTGTCGCTCGCAATTTATGCTAACTGTCATAACAATATTCTAATTAATGAAAACATTGGGAATACTGCTATAATTATAATTTTAGTCTAACCGATTTTTCACAATTTTTTATGTTACCATATCATTTCTCTAATTACATTTATAGTTTGTGTTCAGAGTTATTTAATGTTTTTAATTTAGAGTTATTAAATTACTAAATACGTATTATATTACTAATTAGTAATATATATTTTTATAACAAATAAATTAATTGGTTAAATAATACATTTTTCAGTAGAAATGTTATATTCGAAATCATAATAATGCTAATTCCATATCAGCAACTGGAAAACATTTATTGAAAATTATTTAGTTTGGGAAATTAAAACAATTAAACAAATTAAAACAAAATCCGTATTTGAGAGTTTTTTCAAAGGTTTTTAAATAGATTAAATTTGAAGCCCATTAGCGGGATATTTACATAAATACAAAGACATTATAATCAATTTTTTTCTATAATTGACCATATCCATATCTTTTGAAATCATAATAGTATACGCATTATAACATTCCAGGAATCCTAGGGGGTTAAATTAAATCAAATTATACCAAACTGTATATATCAAATTAAAAATCCATTAAAAAGTGACGTTTCTGATTTGTTGAATGTGTGTGCTTATTATACCCTAAATAGAGTTATGTGACAATTTATATGTTATCCCTTGTACAAATCATTATTCAATCATGTGGGATAAATTAGTTGAATGAATAGCATAGTATTAATAAAAAAATGATTAATAGTATAAATGAATAATTGAGTATAATAATAGATGAGAAATGGTTACGAAATTAAAATTTCAAAAGTATAGGAAAGGATATCTTTGAGGTATTATACTCTGAGTAGATCAAAAATGAAGGATTAGTGAACCTGACCTTGATTATTATGATATCTTGGTACTTCATAATTTCGTTAGCTCATGGTTAGTAACATTTTATTTATAGAGAGGTCACAATGAGATCAAATAGGTATATAGTAGAGCTATATAGCTGGTAATATCTTGCGTACGTTTAGCGTGTAATATTATCATAAGTTACATATTGATTAATCATATTTAATTTTACCTGTTATAGTTATGATTCACTATTGTATATGCAGTAAAGAGTCAGCTATAGATTAGACAAATATATTTTTTTTATTTACTAATTAAATAATTCAAAATCTATGTACTATAGAATAATAATGAACAATTTTCTGGATAATTAAGTTATCACATTTTCAAGTAAATTAAAATAAAAGAATACACGAATGTATGCAAAATGACAAATTTTGTATGAAATGAATCAAAAAATAGATTAGAATAAATTTTTTTTAAATAATTCTCTATTAGTTAATATTATAATTATAACGTTGCATTATATCGGTAATGTTTTAAATATACATGCTAAAATTGAGCTAAAGTTTAAAATAATGTTTTTCACAAAAGCTGAATAATATTTGAATTCTTTAAGGTCACACATGAGATAAATAATTGATATACCTATAAATAGGGTGTTGCAAATAATTATATATTCAATATAGAAATAAAAGAAGCTATTATTTTGGATTTGAAGTATTTTTAATATCACAGATATAATAAAATTTGATTCAATTTACTATTTGTTTTTATGAAAAGTTGTATACTGATTAAACAATTTTGGATTTTATTAGTATTAGTAATATTAATAGAATATATTTGCAGTCGTGAAAATAATTTTAAAATATATTACAATAAAACTTGTTGATTAATACATTCGTTAATTAATACCTTTTTTCATAGCCCAATTTTTGTACTCTTCTAATTAATACATTTTGAAATTCGAGAAATTAATACATTCAATAATTAATACCACTGGGGTCGGCGCACTTTTTGTATTTATTTCTCTATATTTAATACTATGTTGCTTGCTTATATACTGTAATAGTAGAAAATATAGCTAACTTTAATACATTTTCAGAAATTTTCATGTCGTACCGTATTTTCTAAATTTGCTTGACATGATTGAATTTAGTTTTGATAAAGTTGAGATAATTAATTGCAAGGAAGGTATAAATATTAGATGCAGTCTATATCAAAAAAATCTATTTTATTACTGTGCTCATTAAATCTTGGTACACTTAATATTACAAAAGATACATTTTTTGTTTATTTTATTTTTTGGTGAGTCATGCTAGATTTTGTATTATACCTTTGTAATAAACCTTCATATCAAATGTACTTTTAATTAAAAATTAGTCATTGGTTATTAGTATAAACATAAATCGATTATTAATCACCAATCCGAATAATTTACTATCTATATTAGGCGAAATACTCAAAACATCTTGTTAACAATTTCACTTTTATAGTTAGACTTCTATGATAAGACTAATATAATTTGTATGTGCAATTTCTTATCTCATTATAATATATAAATTATAAACAAGGATTTTCTCGCAATGCGAATATTGTACCAGTTACATGTATAATTCGTTAGAATTTATTATTATATGGTCTGGTTTACTTAAAACGAGTAACACACCAGTAATTGTGAACGACACATGATACATAAGTAACAAAGCTGGCCAGCATATGAATATATTATCTTAATCTCTGCCTTCATGGTGAGTAATATAATATAGAGTACCAGTTGACCTTTGTTCAATAATACGTCAACACAGAGGTACAGATTCAGCATATATAAGTTGCCTCCTGAAGTTTCACTAGTCAGTTCCGTTTCGGAAACAATTCTGTCATAATGCGATTTTTATTTTGTGCAGCTCTTCTGGTCGCCTCGTTCTGCCTGATCCAAGGAGAACGCCGGTACTATGCTATGCACCAACCTCTGTCTGACGACATCGTCAATTATGTAAACTACATTGTAAGTACAATAAGAAATATTGTTTCCGCTAGATATTATAATTTGTACCAATTCTCACATATTTTTCGTATTTAGGCTCAGACAACCTGGAAGGCTGCCCCCACCAGCCGCTTCCAAACTGTTACTCAGGTGAAGCAAACTTTGGGAACCTTGCCCGACCCCAACAACTTTCGACTTCCTCTTAAGACTCACCACATTCAGAATCTTAACGATATTCCTGAAAGTTTTGACTCTCGTACAAAATGGCCGAAATGTCCAAGCTTGAATGAGGTTCGAGACCAGAGTAATTGTGGATCCTGCTGGGTAAGTTCCCATTCGTCCTTACAATCTTGTGTAATAATAATAATTAACGAAATAAA
This sequence comes from Vannuccia rotundouncinata, assembly GCA_034780395.1. Lineage (NCBI taxonomy): Eukaryota > Metazoa > Platyhelminthes > Proseriata > Coelogynoporidae > Vannuccia > Vannuccia rotundouncinata. The sequence continues at coordinate 12,159 of JAUZNC010038491.1, read as the reverse complement.
AGAAATACACATCTTAAATTTTAATAAAACAAAAATTAAGTACCTATAATCCGTTAGACCCTTTATATTGCTAATAATTAATCATGTTTTCTGCAGGCATTCGGTGCCGTAGAAGCAATGACTGACCGAATCTGCATTCACTCAGACGGGGCCAAACAATTCCACATCAGTGCTGAGGACCTTCTCACATGCTGTGGCATGCTCTGTGGAATGGGCTGCAACGGCGGCTACCCAGCGGCTGCCTGGAAGTACTTCGAAACCCACGGTATTGTGACCGGAGGCTCCCACGAAAACCAGAAAGGATGCATGCCCTACTATTTCCCAACCTGTGAGCACCACGTTGTTGGACCCAAGCCCAATTGCAGTGGAGAGTTTCCCACCCCCAAGTGCCAACGACAGTGTATCCCCAAGTACAACGGCACCTATTCCACTGACAAGCACTATGGTAAATGTTTCAAAGATAATAAAAAAAACAGTATTGATGAAAGGTGTTTTTTTAACTTGTTAACTTTAACTTCATTTCAGGGGCTAGTGTGTATTCAATTTCATCGTCAGTATCCCAGATCCAAACGGAGATCATGAAAAACGGACCAGTCGAAGCCGCTTTCAGTGTCTACGCCGATTTCCCGACCTATAAGTCCGGAGTCTATCAACACGTCAGTGGAGGGATGCTGGGAGGCCATGCCATCAAAATCCTGGGTTGGGGAGTTGAGTCAGGAACCCCCTACTGGCTAGTAGCCAACTCCTGGAACCCTGACTGGGGAAATAAGGGATACTTCAAGATCCTCCGGGGAAAAGACGAATGTGGAATTGAAGATGGAGTTGTCGCCGGTTTGCCTAAATTGTAAAAAAATAATTGATTGAACAGATGTCTATTTATAAACAACCTTTCTAATTTTTACAAATATTTGTGTACCATTTTTCAATACAATTTGTCCCTTCAATATATTTTTTTTTAATAACTGTTTATTTTTCTCTTATGTTTAATTAATGTATATATATATAACTACGAATATATCGGAATAATGTTAGTATATTCGCATATATAACTTCAACCTGGATCATATTAGAGCACCGGGACTTAATCATAACTAAATATATTACATTGCATATATAATGCGCATATTAAGGATATAATAAGGATATTATACAAACTATTGATTTTTATGTTTAGATCTGTTATGTCTACCTACTTAAATAATTCGAATATTTGCTAATGAGATAATTTCGCAGTTAGGGATCAGAGTTCTTTTTATAGGTTCCGACTTATATTTTTAGTGGTCTCGTAAATCGGTTCCTGTATCAATTCTGTATCAATTCATATATGTGAAAGATTATGACAATATTGCAAAGTCACCAATTATGACACGTCATGTACAGACCCCAATTGGTACAAACAGTATTTGTACTTTTATGAAGTCCAATAGTAAGTTTTGTAACTTATCTAAATTGTATTCATTGCTTGAGAGTCCCGTCCACAAATTTACTAGGAAAAAGGTTCTCAGAGAATAAAAAAAACTTTCCAGCATTTATAGATCCTTTAGGAATCTTTATAAACGAAAGGAAGACTCAAATCGCTAAGAAATTTTTGACTTTTAAGTTAACAGTAATTAGCAGAAAATTACCGAATGTTTTCAGTGACTGCAATTCAAATATTATAATCAACGTACCAAGCAATAAAATTTAGTTTTATAAATGTTAAATTGGATAAATGGTTTAATTTCATTTCGATCTATAGTGCAGAAAATCCAGTTGAGCAAGAGGTGCACTTCTCCCCTCTACTTCGAATTTTAATTATTTTAAGTAAATTCTTGTTAAAATAATGTTTTTGGAAACTAATTTAGCTAAATTTTAGTCTACTATTGTTGATCCCTTACAGAGTGCTTTATATGAATTGTACAACTTTGTATTATTAGTAAATATGCCAATTGAAATCATACAGTCAAAGCTCGCTAGTTAGTATCTCAAATGCCCCAAAAGTATCAGATCACCCCGTAACACAATGACTATTTACATGAAATAGGTAAAGTATGACTTTGAGAAACGAGGAGAATTTAATAGGCGAGTGAGCGAAGCGAATTCAGGTATATGTTCTTTTTCTGTAATTGTCTCGGTTGTCAATTGTGATTAACAGTTGTGTATTATTTGACGGCAGTCATTCAAAAAGTTTAGCGTATTTTAACGTAACATCAAGCAGCCGGTGGGGTGTCACCTCCTTTCGCCTTATTACAATTTGTCTTATTATTTCATTTAGTCTTTTTTTCGATTTTTTTTTAAATAATGAAATTGTGTTTATTAAAACAGTATATACTAAAATAAAATAATAATAAAATGCAAATTAAAAATTTAATGTCAAAATCCCCCCAACAGCACTTGAATAGTGGTATGGAGGGATTTCATTGTTTTCCAGCCTAGCTTTAAGTCGGACAAGTCGCTCGGTCAGCAGACGATACTTCCGCCGTTGGGTTGGGAGAGCTTCCCCAGCTCGCAGTAAACAAATATTGTTTTCAGTTTTATTCTGTTGTTCCCGAGGTAGATGGAAAAGGCAGCCACGTACATATACGTGCCCCTGGAAAGAGTTTTGCAATATGGTGCTAATCACAGCCTTTTCAAAGTCAATGAAAAATGACGATGGCTGAAATTGTAAGCAGTAGCGTCTATACATACTGTTGAGATTAGATATAACATCCTCGTGCATGTTGGAATGTCTTAAGCATGCAGTAGGCAAATGCACACGAGAAACATGGCACCCATAATCATTACGTGGAGTGTATAAACCTGCATAAACATCTCTGTAGATATCTGAAACGTTCCGTCCATGAAGACTGTCTGAGCATCATACAAGTACAGGAGATTTTGATGCTTTCCAAATATGATTAGCCTATCTTCTTCGCCACAGTTTGCAATCAAAAAAATCTCGCCCCTCCGTTTTTTGGGACAATTCACAAATGATATTCACCTCAGCGCGAGTATGAGGAATTTTGGGGAGTGTACTAATTGCTTTGGCTCGAAATAGATAAGTATTGCGGCATCTTGAAAATGATGGAAGAGCCTTAATTGGCCTCGTCTGTCATACCTACGTCAGAGAATGCTTCGTTGTATACTCGTTTGAGCGAAACTTTTTTATTGATTTTTGGCGGCCCCTGTCTTTGCTGATTCTTTCGCTTAATTTTTTTACTGCAATTTAGTCGTGAACCTTAATTACATATTCTATTTTTCTAAAGAATTATAAACATAATAATTTTCCTAAATATGTAAATACACTTAACTGTTTAATTGGCTCTAAAAGAAAGTAAAGTAGTCCATGGCATATAAAGTAGCACTTTTAAGACTAGTCGATACCAATTATTAAAAGCACTTTATGCACCATTCTAAAAAAGGGTATTTTTATACTCAATTATAATCTGCAAAAAGAATTACATCTTTAATAATTATTATTAGTCAGCAGGCTTTCAACATTTTCCATTTTCTATTTTTTCCCTAGAATTGTTATTTTTCCAACAAAAGTGAAAATATATTTATACCCGTTTTCTATTTTAGTACCTCCCATATAATTATAATTATTATGAATATATAGGACACACATATATATATTAGTCTCAAAATTATAAAGAATCATGCTCTTATAATAACGATGGCGAAGCAGAATATGGTGAACTGACTTGAGCCGGTTAATATATTATTAATGTTTGATTGCATTTTATTATACCCAGAAGTAGTTATTCACATATTTGTTTATAAATATCTAAATATTTGTGAAAAACTACGTCTGGGTATATGAAAATGCAATCAAATATTAATAATATTAACCGGCTCAATTAAGTCATTTAACTATATTCTGCTTCGCCATTGTTATTATAAAAGCATGATTCTTTACAATTGTGTATATGTATTCAATTGACTAATTATATAAGAATTATAATAATTATATAAGAATAGAATATTCAATACATTACATAACTAACTAATTTCCTAGATGATCAATCACTCACAGCTAAATAATTCTAAGAATAACAATTTTCGCAGAAATAAACTGCAAAATATGTTAATCGACAACTTACACGACAGTACATTCTATAGGAAGATAATCAACATACTAAATATCGTCGGAATGTTGCAATACAGTTTATACATTGATTACTTTTGACTATTTTTTAATGCAAATATTAGAAGCATACTGTGAAATTTTGCAAATTAATAATAGGATTTTACATGTGATTATTAAGTTTTCATTTCAGCGGGAAAATTGCTGTTTTTGAACAGTGGCAGCCCTTTGAATTATAATTATTATTATTATTGTAGGTACGGTAAAACTTGATTTAAAATAAATGCTTTTATCGACGTTTTCAGCTGACATATTTGCGAATTATGATAAATAAATCTCAATATGAAATCAAAGGCCAGGTAAGTCGATAAAATTGTGATTCTTTCGGTGCCTCTGGTTCCTTTTGTTTTTGTTACCCATCCCGTTGAAATAAAAAACGTAATTCATCACATGATAAAAATAGCAGTTTCATCCCTCGGGATTAATTTCAGCCGCTCGGATTACGCCCTAGTGTCAAATTCTTTACTCGGGATGAAAATAGCTATGATATGCTTTATTATGTTTATTTTTATATAGGGGTCGACTAAATTAATTCATTTTAATAATATAACCTCTATATAAATTGTTATATATTGATTTTTGTTGCTAATTATATTATACTAGTATATCCAATATATCAATAGAAGTAATAATAATCTGTAATAAATCCAAATAATTATTAATTAAGTACTTGTTAAATTTAAAGTTTTACCTAACAATTTACCTTTTACGTTTTGTTAAAGAGGTTTTTTAAAATATATAGATATGCATAGAAATTAAATCAATAATATAAAATAGGTATTATATTCTATAGGATGGTTTAAAGATGCAATTTATCTATAAATTTATTGGAAATACAGAGGAAGTGTCAAATATTGTTAAAATTACCTTTGAGATACTGTTAAAATACGGCTGAGATATTTTAATAATATTTGACACAGAGGTATATAAATAACTTTACAAATATGAATAAAAATTTAATAATTTTTTAACAGAACTATTTAACAATAAAATATGTACAATGTAAAATCAATTAGGTACATATTATAAATCTTTTCTGTGACATAAACTCCTCCATTTTCTATAACTTTTAATAATTTATGAAATGTTCTGGGGGATAGAGCACTGGACATTCTATAGCTTAAGTGAAATTCTATTACTGGGAATTCGTAGAGTTTGAACGAACTGCTTCTAACATTGGAAATACATATAGGCGATCACTTAAGATTGAGGTCAGAGGAATATATATATATGGAGGGTGCCTTACAAATCTTATTTTTCTTTCCTCCAAGTGAGCCGGGGTTGCTCTGGCATTGAGTTGTCTTGCTAAATGCGCATATTTTCATGTGAAAGGAGCAATTACATTCGAAATACGATTGGGCAAATTATTGAAATGATTTTCCACGTGTTTTAAAAAATCAATGTATCTTTTCGATTTAACCGACTCATTCCATTCCAAATCAACTATTCAAAGCAAGAATGTTCTTTTTTGAAACAGTAACATTAGTCAAATATTTATCCTCCATTGTGTAACGTCATGTATAACCCAAGTAAAAACAATGTCTGGTCCAGATATGGCCTTTGCTTATATCTCCTTTTATCTGCTTTTATCTCCTTTGTTAGTTTATAATTAACCCCTATAGAACTATCATAACAATTTTAAAACAATAGAGTGAAAAATAAGGTATCTATTTGTATTTTTTAAATATCAGGTAGCAAAATACTATTTTTGCGAAATATTGGCAAACTATTGGCAAAATATTGGCAAAATATTGGAAATGTTGGCAAACTCATTTTAATTTTTGTTTCGTTATTATAACAGGGTTTCACCAATGTTATATTTTTTTAAGAACGGGTACAAACCATCATGGGCCGCATAATAAAGGGGATAGGGGGTGCAACAAAGGGGTACCGGCCCCCCTTCCACTTTTCTAAAAGAAAAAATATATAATATTTTAATCAATGCGCCACCCCACCCCCAAATTAATCAACTCTAACAATTAATCAATGCCTTATCATCATCAGAAACATAAAATACTCTCAATTTGCCTTAAAATTATGTAAATGATCCACATATGTTTTGAGCATCATTTATATAATAACAAATCAGATCGAATTTCAACATCACATAAATTTTGAAAAAAATTAATCCCGCGCTAATATATGGTAACCTAGCACATTATAATCATTATCATCATCAGAAACATATACAATACTTGCCCTACATCAACTTTAACCACCAATACAATCAATTAACGCCCCATTATAAAATGCATCAAACAACGCTTCATCATAATCATCAACTGCAACACCAAACGTTCTATCATCAACTGCAGCAACCAGTACTGTCAATGCCTCATTCACTGCAATTCAACCAGTACTCTCAACGCCCCATCATCAACTGCAACATCCATTACTTTCAACGCCCCATCATTAACTGCAACACCCAGTACTCTCAACGCTTCGATCATCAACTGCGCAATACCCAGTACTCGATCAACGCCCATCATAAACAATTATTAACCAGCCCCTATATAAGCTATTATAAAAACTATTACCATAGGCACCGAAGAATCAGAAGTTTGTGATGTATCAGGCACAGACAGTGTAGAACGATATGGATGAAGAGGCGCCGAAGAATCAGAAGTTTGTGATGTATCAGTCACAGGCATTGTACAGAAACATCTTGATGAAGAGGCGCCGAAGAATCAGTAGTTTGTGATGTATGATCAGTTACAGGCAGTGTAGAACGATCTGGATGAAGAGGTGCCAGTGTCTGTGATAAATCAGATGCATCAGTGCCAGGCTGCGTCGTTGAAAAAAACTAGATTATGGATGGAATTTGTTTACTTTCTTCTTGTAGTTTTATACGTTTATTTTCCTTCAACCGTTCCCATCCAGACAATCTATGCTTTTTATTCTAATTAATGTAATTTACTCTGATACATAGTAGTACACACTGTAGGCGCGGGGAGGCTTCAGCCCCCTCAGCCCCCCTTCCTACGGCCATGTAACTATATATACTATCATTATAATATATATATTTTAATACTTGAAATCCGTAAATAAATAAAGCTCCACTAATCGACCATCCCCGCAGTTTTCCCGCGGGATTTCCGGGTAAGAATCTTGCCGGAACCCGTGGGATCCCGCGGGATCCCACGTGAATCTTAACGCGGTAATATGTTAAGAATCTATAAGATTCAAGAAAAATGCGGGATTCCCACGGGAATACTGAAGAAAGTGTAGGTTTCCCGCGGGATAATAATTGTATTGATAATAAATAAATATATTTATATATTCCTCGGACACTTATTACAATTCAATTTTGTTCAGTTTACTATAGAATGGAATATAATATAAATGATCAATATTTTTGGTTTTATATATTTTCATTACTTTACATTATTTTTTCTGTATTATTAATATGTAGTAATTCGTAGACTTTATCAGTCACGCTATATTAAGTAATTATAATAATCTTAACGTATTTTATTAACTCTAATAATCTAAACGAATTGAAAAATATGAAATTTTAAAATGTATGGGTTAAATTCATATACGCCGCAAAATTATATAAATTAGACTAAAGGAAATACTTTAGTCAAAATCTGCAATTATTGTTTTATTTAATTAAAATATTACGCGCAGTATTTATCGGTAGTCAAATTGATATTTTTTTGTCTGTTTTGTACAACTTTATAATTTAAAATACTGATGTGGAGTATTTTTATTTAGGTAAACACTGAATTATTATTCTACCTTTTACTCAAAAACTGCATATGCGTCTGTCAATATAATTTATTGTTATTTTTTTACAATAGAAATTGTTATCAAAAAAACTTAATATCTACATATTTTGTTGCAATTAAGAAATTTCATGACTGTGTGTTTTTTATGTAGTATTCGAATTTAAAATGGATATTTAATTATGCCATAATTATCTTTTATTGCTAGGCAACACATGTGAATTTAGAATGTATGTTATATAAAAAACCTTACCATTGGCCATAGCAACTAATAACTTAAAACTACATACTATACTATTAACATCACCATTTTTTTATATGGCAATTGCATACCCGAGATTTTAGCCATTTTCTATCTGTTTATATATAAAATTGGCCTCAGCACACCAAAGATCTTGGCAATATTTGCATTTGACAAAAATCTTGAACATTTCATTGCACATTGATTAAAATAGAATAATAAGCAATAGAGACACTATCCATAAAGTTTGTATACAAACATACACCAATTTTAATCCCTCCTCCCCCTATGTATGCACTTGTATACTTTTAATCCATCCCCCTTCCACACAAGAAAAATAAGCATATATTCATTTAAAATTAAATTTATTAAACAGACAATATTAGATACATACTATGCCCAGGGGTGAATTTAGGGGGGTGATTTGGGGGTTTCAATGATCCCCCGTTTTTGTAAAAGATAAAATGTACCCTTTTTGAATATTAAAATTACACTAGATATAAAGGCATCTTAGGAAGAAAATTTACACTAGATGAAATAAAAATGCATTTCCTTTTAAAGTAATCATTATCCAGACCCCTAAAATTTTTTACTGCTTTGCAGCATTTATAGGTTGTTTGCTCTACTTGTAACCATGGTGCCCCTTTAAAAAAATTTAACCAACCCCCTTTGAAATTCCTATATCTTCACCTTATTTGTCCCATATACAGTAAGAAAATAGTGTAAGTGTAAAGACTTTATTGAGGCATTATAAAAGTTTGGAATACAATAATAGAGTTTCAAATTTTTTGAATAAGCAAAGTAGGTTTTTGACACTCTTTACAAGGCAATATCACCCAGAGACTTATTGACATATAATGTATATAGAGAAAGTGGGACACAATAATGACAAAAATAATAACTACAACAATACATAATAAAGGTACAATACATTATAAGAGTATATGTACACTTCTTATCCTCAACCCCTCTCCCTCTATATGCACCTTTATGCTTTTTATCTTTTCAGTATAAATCAAAATCTTTAAATAAATGCAAAGTCTTAAATTACTTTATTAGATTTTATTCTGATTTTTTAATAAAAAATGAACATATACATTAAATGATGATCATCTAGATAAAATTTTCTCAGAAATATATTTATATTATTTAATTATTAATGAATATGCACTTCAATTAAATTTTTGTTAGTTTATAAATATTATTTATCTAATTTTATGCAGAATACTAAAAGTAAATTTATATAAATTTACTGTTATATTAATTGCTTTTATTTAAAAAAATAATTTCTTTTATTTTTTAAAAAGTTTTTAGTTTATTTAATTTTTTAGAAACCTTTTTTTTGGATTTCCTCAAACATAAAACTATGGTTTATTTTACAAACATTTTGATTAGTTACAATACTAAATATGGGATCTTCTAATCTATACTAGCATCTATCAGACAGCTACTGTATATTTATATATATATATACCTAATTATGCATTTATTAATTTTAACATATAGGTAATGACTTCATTGGATGTAATTTTAAATTTAACATAGTTTTTTTTATTAGAATACTTTTATTTACTAAGTTACTAATACTCAACATTTAGGAATTTCACATTTTTAAATCAATTAATAAAAATTAGCTTCTAAAATCTACATCCTGTCCATAACCACCAGGATTTTTGCACTGTCAAATTCAGATTCTTTATTAATCCACTGCTAAGGACTAGGTGAACATCAATTTGAAAAATATATGTGTTTCAATTTTAGAACACAAAACTGTAAATATTTATACTAAAAATACTACCTTAATATTTTACTCTACTTTTTTCTTAATTACTTCATATATATATATATTTAAATATATATAAGGTAATAAAACAAACAGTTTTTTACCAATTAAGGAAATAGTATGGTTCATATGCATTTTTGAAATAACATTTTTTTAATAAAACTTTAAAAAAAAAATTTTTTTTTATTGTTTTAGAAAAGAACAATATTTTTCTATTTATTGGAACCTAATAATTTCAATGTGTACTATTTTATAATCTATAATATTTTTTAAAAATTTAAAAAAGAATTTGAAAAAATTTGAAGCATATTTAACCCCACTGTTCTAATTTATGTACACTTGTTGTTATGTAAAAAGAACTGATTAATTACAATTTAATAGTATCTGTAATTGTGGTATCTATAATTCTTCATATCATATGCAGCTTCTGTAGATGTGTTCACATATATAACATATAACTCTCTTAGTTACATTTCAATTTATAAACAAAAAACATGAACTGCAGTGAAATTCTCTTTTACTAAAAGACAGTTGACTTGAAGATCAGCAACCTAATTCATCAATCTTTTTTATCTAAAAATTGTAGGTATCTAAAGAAATAACAAATTCTCTGTAATAAACATACATTTATACATCCAAACACAATATCAGTAATTAGTGCAGTTTAAAGGTACTATTATAAGTGGAGTTGACTGTGTTAATATATTGTTATAAAATAATAAATTTTGATACTTTTTAAAAATATTTTAATAAACTTTGGAGACTATATTGTTTTTACAATTTGTTTATCAAATTAATTTTTGTTAGCTCTTTCCTCATGTTTGTATTTAGTGTTGCCATTTATATTTCAGAAACTATTTTCATGGTGATTATGGTAGGTTTTTATGCTAATGTGGGTTCCATTTTATTTAGCGTTTTTAAATGCCATCAGCTTTGTTCAATATTTTTTAGGTTATTTAAATTTGTAATTTTAAACATTGTTTTGCTTGTAGATTACTTGTATCATTCTTTATATTTATGGCTTTGTAGTGTAGGATATTTATTAATGCTTAGTTTGGTGACTGTTAACTTTTTAAAAATTTGTTACATTTTTAAAATCAAACAAAATTTGAAGTGATTATTTTAAAAATAATATTTAAATATATTTAATTCAACAGAGCTCTTCAAGTACAGTCTGTGCTGAATCACGCCCACGACTAAAACCCCCTTCAGTTGTCAGAAAAGTACACACTCCAATTAATTACCATGCAAACCGGTCCCTTTCAAACCCTGCATCACCAGCCTTTTCAAGCCGTCCGGTTGTCATAAAACCACCACACAAGGCAGGAAAATTAGTTCGATCTTTGTCAGCTCAGAATAATCCAACAGATGTTTTGCCATTGTACAATAAAACTAACAGTGTTAACACCAATTGGAATAGTCTGCCTCCTAGATCATCTGCACGACTAAAACAACCAAATCGTCTTGTCCAGGGGGGTGACGGTAAAGGGACATATTCCACTGGTTTCTTGCCAGCTCATAAATTGATGTCATCGTCTATTAATCAGGGCAAGGCAGCTGGATCTGAAATGAGGTCAACCGACGGTCATGGTTCTAGTAGTTTGACTCATTCAATGAAAACCAATGGTGGCGTCCACATTCCAAAACCTGAGGGTTCGGGTGACTGGAAATATATTTCATCAGGTAGATTATAATTCAGGATACATATACGATATAGTTTTATATAATATCATCGGTAAGAAGTAATGTAGTTATGTAGTTGTCAGGTTGTTTGAATGTTGAAATTATCAAGATCTTCATTAATTATTATTTAAAGGACAGGTTCATTTTGAGATATAATATAGGTACCTATTATATGAATTACTAAACATATTTCACTTAAAGATGATGTTTTCGTCTAAGTCTAATTCTAAAAAAATTGAGGATTGTTTTTATATTCTAAACTTCTAATCACAAAATTTTTATAGTTCTCAAAAGGAAAAAAATAGATTTGAATAAAATTTTTATATAAAATAACAGCATTTAATGATTAAAATATACTATGTGGCTAGAAGTGTAAATTTTGTGTTAACTAAAAGTGGCATTTTGAATGGTTATATGTCATGGACTTTTTAGAAAGACTAAAATCAATGTTAAACATAATTCAAGTGAATAGAAATCATTGTTCGGTAAAAATTCACAAACAAAAATTATGAATTTACAATCATGTTTAGTGAATTTAATGGGTTCATAGTAAAAAGTCGTAAAAATGAAAAAGTCGTATTGAATTTGGTCGTATTTAAAAAGTCGTAAATTTTAAAAA
>JAUZNC010038480.1:0-18301 GCA_034780395.1 Vannuccia rotundouncinata | reverse complement strand
TTTATTTTTTTACATCTAGACATATCATTCGCCATCTATGCATAGAGAATGATTTTTTTCTCTGCATGTTCAATATTATTTATCCTGTCCTCATCAAACGGTGCAAATTGGAGGATTAGATACGGTCAACCAGCTCAACATAATCAGTTTCCTTTTGCCGTGTATGTGGCCCAACAAATGTGGACACATGGTGATGATTATGCAAGGTGCACTGGTTCCATCCAAGATAGGGACACCATTCTTACAGCTGCACACTGCGTCTGTAGAAGGCTGAAAAAGACACATGTCATTGCCGGAAATAACAAAATAATGCCCATATTTGGGTTCCAATTAAGTAAACTGTTACTGTTATTATTATTAATATTACCTCGAAAATGCTAATAGTTTCCGTTTGCTTACAGTAATAATTACTCAAAAGTAAATATTTAATAATATGCAATGTTTTACAGTATTAATATTTTAATTAAACAAACGCATTAATACTTTATGTGTAACATCTTTTCTCTATTTTAAGTATCTATAAACATTTGAGTAACAAAACCATATTATATTTATTAATTGTACATCAATTTGAAATCTTTATTAACATTGGTCGGGTTATATTAACGTTCTTTTATGATACATTCAATACAGTACTATAACATTATAGATTACCATGTTAAAGAAATTATCCTTCATCCTGATTGGCTTGAATACAATAACAAATTGTTCACAACCAAGTGTTGGGAAACTGTTCATCCAATGGACTTTGCTATTTTAAAACTGGAGGTAAAATTATCTTATAGTGTTAATACTCAACCGATTACTTTACACTGTAGCAAACTCAATATCAATCAAAATGTTGTAATGATAGGTTTTGGAAGGGATGAATATAACCAGTAAGGAATATATTTATGTTTGTTTTGTAAATAGGTAGGTACTTTTTATTTATAAAACATATTTCGACAGAATTTTTAAAAACGTATAGTAGGTAATAATTTGATGACTTGTTAATGTTCAGTTATAATTAAAATGATACTCATTGTAATTAACATTAATATATTCAGAAAACAATTGGATATTATTCAAAAAATTATTATATTTTAAAAATAATTGTATTATAATGTAAACGTTATATGAATAATTGTAGAACACATTTTACTTCTACAGTGATTAATATAATAACAAATGTATTAAAATTCTTTTTAGGTTTGGTACTTTGAAGTATGGATTTAATAAAATTATATATTTGGAGCAATGTGAATCTGGTTTTCTGTGCATTCAACATTTACCAGGTGAGCCTGGGTTATTACGGGGGGATAGCGGTGGCCCTCTTGTCATCAAACAAGGCAGCAGATATGTCCAGGTTGGAGTGAACGCCAATTTTTTAATGCAATACAGTAGATTTTCTGAGATTTACAGAGCATGTATGTGGATATCCTATTACACTCATGTGAATTAGACATAAATGCACTTTTTAATAAATATTTACACTTCTCCAAATTTAAATAGACTAATTCATCTGATATAGGTGACTATGCTAAATTAGTCCAACGTCTCAAAACATTATGAATGTATAGAAACACTCAACAAAAATGGTACAGGGTATACATTCCAAACATATTAATATTATCAGTATTATTATTTGAGAATACATAATGGCATATATTCTGTAAACTATATCTGTATTACATTACAAAAATTGTACTTCAATTAAATATGTATAATGTTTTGAATATTGTTGACTTCATAACTTTGTCTATTTACAGGATATTTATATTTCAAAAAGCACATATTATGACAACTAATACACTATGTTTGGTATCATTTTATATGGGAGGTTATTAAAAGCAATATATTTTCTTTATTCTAAAGGATTCATTTTTAATTCAATCTTTTCAATCATTTACCAAATTGTAAAAATATGTGAGTACACAAATTAGACAATTAATTTTGGTAAAAAATATTTATTATAAAGTATTAAAATGCCAATGGCTAGTTTTATTTCAAGTGATAATTGAATACAATTCAGAAATGTCTCAATTGTGAAAAATATATCATATCAATATTTCACACAAATAATTATTATGTAAACAAGAGTTATAAATACATTTTGTTTTTTAACAATGTTTTCTTTTTAATTTTAAAATTTTGTATATCAACATTTAGTTTAATCAAAATATTTATAAAAATGTTTACGATTTTTTGTAATTATTTTATAATTAATAAAATCGTATTCATTAACAACGTAACTTTTAAATATATTCCAATAATTAAACTCTAAATATATTTCAATGAGTAAAATATATTAAAAATATGATCCTTATAAAACCACTTATTTCTCCTAAATAACAAAATAATTTAATAATAATTATACTAATAGTAAGTAGTACTAAGCAAATATACATAATACAATTTATATACTTTAATATTATTCAAATATATTGGTGAAAGACCTTGATTATATTTCAGTCATAATTATTTCCCTACATGAGCTCTTCTGACAATATTGGTATTTGTTGTATTTTTTTTTACTTTCATTTTTTGCAGTTGGTAAACTATCATTATATTTTGACTTTGTCACCCCTGATAAGTAACTAATGTCAATTTATTTTTAATGGATTTAAGATGATGTAAACAATACAAAAGAGTTAGTAATGTTTTATGGATAATATATTTATATTATATATACATACAGTAGTACTAAAAGCATTTTGTAAATCTGAATACAAAAAAATAATTGATACGTGTTATGATAGCAGGTGTATAATACAGTAATGCAAAACTTATAGTATATTAATACACAAAAATCCCCATTAATAAAAGCCATTATTCGGACATTTGACGAAAAACAAAATCTATCGTCAAAAAATAGTTTTTGCTGTTGATCACTCGAAAAAGTCCATTATAAGGTTTCTGAAGAAAAGTGCGATGGGCGTCATGCCTGACAAAAACATGCGCAGCTTCCTGAAGCCTTGATATCTTCTTATCTTTCCAACAAAAGTAGAAGGATTACCATTTTCAGTATAGGGTGTAAAAAATTCTCCTGGGAAACAAAGTGTAGAACCAAAAACTAAAAGCAATAACTAAAAGCATACATCGTATAAGTTTTTATCGACAAGTCGAGCTTTTGATACCGATTCAAGCGATACATCCATAATTTTACCTCGCATGAGTGATCCAAAAACAAAGAGTTTTCTGGGAGATTAATTTTATTTTTGTATATCTTTTTATCCAAATAAAGTGGAGTTTTTTATCTCTAGAATGTGAACATTAGGACATAAAGAGTTTTAATTAGATACATTTTTTTGTGAAGTGTAAATCACTAGACAAAAGTATATACACACAAATTTTATTTTTTCTAAATGTGTAGTGGAGTTTTTTCTTTGTATCTAAAATGTGATCAAAGAATTTTAGTTTTATCCAGATCAAATGTGCGAGTCAGTGGAAGTGAATCCATGAAGTTTTTTTATTTTTGTATGTACACACACACATTTTTTATGGGAGCCCAAACTACGTATTTATCCAATTGTTTTCTAAATATTACTGTAATATCTCTTGTTAGATATTTTGATTTTTATTTTTTTCCTACTACTTAAAAAGTGGTTGTTTTAATTTCAATTATAAGACTTCAAAAAAGTGAAAATAAAATATTTAAAATAAAAAGCATTATTTATTTCATAAAAGAACATAAATAGAGTTTCCAATAATTAGCATACTAAAATATTTAAGAATAAATGATGGACATAATAATGCAGGTCACTTACATTGGTTTATTATAGATAACATCCACGTTTTCAACGAAATAAATTATAGAAGATAAGCCGACTGTGCGGAAAAGCGAAACAAGTTAGTCTCCAACAATCATCTCAGAGCATGCATCGCAATAGTCATAAAACCGTAAATTCCTCTTTGTAGAACCGGCGAATGTCCGGCAGTCGAGATTTTATTTATTTCAAATTCAGCATCCGAGCAATTTTTTAAAACATTTTTCTTGTTAAAAGTCCATTTAAACCGATTTAGTGCACCATCAACGAAGTAAGCAATACCATAGGTACTGTACTTTTGTTTTGTTGACTATGTCTACTAATTCTTCTACTGTTTCATAATAGCCAGATGGAATGTGATATTCGACTATTCTTTTCCTCCATTTTACAACGGTTTTAGTACTATTGGGATTAGCACTAGTTATAAATGTAGAGAAATTTTAATAATAAAGGACGGCTTAATGTATAGAAAATTACTTCCACCGGTAAGATGCAATTTTAGAGCATGCCGCGGAGCATCCATATTTTCTTCCTCGATTGAACAAGTGGTTTATATTTACTCAGCATAAGCATATTGTGAATGAAAGCAACTAGTGAGTGAAATAATTGTCTATAATAACTAGCATATAGTAGCAAATAGTACCAAATATAAATCGTTGTTTTAAGAGTCATATTCAAACCATCGGTCTCCCCATTTAGTCTATTATTCATTGCAAGGGTGGTAGGAGAAATGTTATCCTTAAATATTCCTACTTGCGCTATTTTTCTATCATAAAATGATGGAAGTCTGGACTTATAAAGTTGTATATAATCTACTTTTTCTGCAGTATTGATATTAATTGGTTTTTGTATAGTTTTTATTATATTCACAAATGACATTTCCAAAAGTCACATTTCCCAATGATCAGCGTCTTTTTCAAGGTCAACCGGTGTTTGCAGCTGAGTCAAATATTCCGAAGGTGCAGTATTGGTCTCGCAAGAAACACTATGGTTAAAATTGCTTGGGAGAATAATATGAAATCCTTTAGTGCCGGACATCTTCAATATTGATGGTATTTTGCTTATTACTGGAAAATAACAGTTGAATAGTTATTTATATATAGTTATATAAATTATTTACATATAGTTATTTAAAAGTATAAAAATTAAGTTGATCATTCTCATTTTGATTTATTTTAAAATAATAATGAATGTACCTATATAAAAATATTTTTCTATAGAATTATCAAATGTTTTATAGAAGAAAAAAAAATTCTTATAACTATGGAAAGTATTTTTTAATATTGCCAAGTATATGTGTCAATATTTTTAAATATAAGTAATTGTTTCGGAATATTATCCATGCCATGATTAAACATAAAACGTGATATGGGTAATTTTAGAGACTATAAATTGTTTATTAGAAATCTTTCCTCATGGAGAATGTTTATTCATCCAGAGTTGTAGACGAATCAAAGACTTCCCAAAGATTATTGGTGAAGAAATACAACAGAAATCATGTGAGTTCCAGGTAGGTTTACAATATCAGCATCCAAAATGTGTCCAAGTGAGGTATTTAATTTTAGGTTTTGATGGTGCTGAAGATTACTTCCCTAACTTATCGACGGCTCTCGGCGTATATGGGTATACCAATATTTAATACCGATGACGGGTGGTTAATTTTATGAATCATATATGAGTAATAAATTACACCACCCGTCATCGGTATTAAATATCTAAGTACCCTGATTATTACATAATGAATTTGAAAATATGGTATCATTGTTTATAGACGCTTTCGAAATGGAATATGAGAAAACATATTTTCCTTCGATGAATGGTACAAGTTGGCTGGCGTATGATTATTCTATGATTATTACATCATACATTGACTTTGTATATTGACTTTGTATTACATAGATAATGTTATTTAATTCTGTATATAATTTAAATAAAAATACTATGTTTAAGGAAAAGCGCGTTTTTCCAATCAACCTATATATTATAGAGACCGGTTTCTCCTCTCATATTTATAGGCATTGTCGTCACCTAATATTGAGTGTCTCCAATTGTCTTTAAAACTGTTTGATGTGGGCCTTCATTAGGTAACATTTCTGTACGTATGCGTAATTCTTCAGGTGTTTACTGATTCAAAACTATAAAAAGGTATGCATTTGATTTGCTGGAAGTTACATTTCTATATGCTTGAGTTAAGAATTTCCCTTAGCTGTCTAAGGTACATCAATCTGAATTGCATGCCGGGGATTTGTAAAAAGGACAATATATTGAGTTTTGAAAGCACGTGTTAGCGCCACTTTACCTTTTTGGAATAGATTTTGACTGATTGAATAAATTGATAAAAACTTTAGAGTTTTCCATTTCATTTAATAAATCATCTAGAACCACCAATTCATTTATTGAACCATATTGAAGGATTCAGGCAATCGATATATACTGTATTAATTTTTCTTCATTTTTGGTCCCTCGTATTGACTTCCGGTGAACAATTTTAAAGTTCATGGTGGCATACTAATGAGTAATCAAATCTTCAAAAATGGTTGTCTTTCCAGACGTGCTCGTTTTCACGACTAGCATCATTAGTCCTTCTGCCAATCAGCATATTTAGACTTATTGGTACCAGTTTGAGCAACGGCCACGGTTATTATACATTTTCTGAAAGCGTGTGATTCAAGGATAATTTTGATGTTTGATATCCTTTTGTACATATAAGTAGCTGTTAGTTATGAGACAGCGTACCATTTTTAAATCGAGAGAATTCCAGGTACTTGTTCCATTTAGTAAGAAATAACATTTCATCACCCAGTATTTTTCCAAATGACTCTTGGCTGAGGTCTTCACTAAATCGTTCAATGTCTGCATCTAGCGATTCGGGATAGGTACTCTGATTGATTTTCTTCCATCCCTTTCCGAAAATCTCTCCATATCCATCGCATCATGTCTTCATACACAATCTTATGAAGTCTCACTCCACGATTGTACTGTTTTCTTGCAAAGGCATTAATTGCTGTGGATCCATCTGCAATAGGTGAAGATTCAATGCAGAGATCTTTGAGATCGCCATCTTGAAATAGTTTTCCAAATATTGGAAGAAAGCAGCAAATGCTATGGAAGGTACCCAGGCGCATTACAATCATGGAGTACTTGTCAGTGTCGCCCATGCTATTGCAGTGGCCTTTGCATAGATTGCTAAGTCAAACACACAAATTATGTATACAAAGATCTTTTGTATAGTGCTAATTGTTCATTCGCTGGTGCGTTTATTGTCGGTAGGTATCCAATTTTGTCTGGTATAATCGTGACAGCATCCCCTGGTCATTGTATTCAATACCGTCCAATTTGGAATAGTCTGATGGGCAGTTGTCGCAAGCCTTGTCAGTATCCAAAATAAATCATCATCAAATTTGTTGATAAATCTTTCCATTGACTTGGATTAACAGGTGGATTAGGTCTAGCGCTCTTGATTCTGTACATATTCAGTGTGTCATTTGGGGCATTCAAACGCCTCTGTTTCATGTGAGGTATCGTTTACTTTTCATCTTGTTGCCATGGACCAAAAGTACGAGGTTGAACAGCAATGCCGTTGACTCTGTGACTTGTTCCCGCACCACTCACTGTCTCCTCAAGTCTATAAATGTTATCGAAAGAAAGTGTAGTGTAGACATAGAGATGAATATTGACTGGTAGTACAATTATGCCACTTATACCAGATGAAGCTATTTTCTGTAAGCAGATAGCTGTCTCAATCTCTTCAAGCTGTGTGTATGACACACCATGTCAACTCAGTGTTTCCAGTAAGATCCTTGACTGTGTATTGTAGGCTAATATGTTTTACTGTCTTCTGACGGCCATGCGATATTGAGTATATAATATCCTGACCAATGGATTCAATTACCCGGCCGAGTGACATTCTCATTTTCTTGTCGGCCACCTGTTAGAAGAGTAAACAGGAAAATTTGAAGGGAGTCTGATATGCTGCAGGTGAGCTGATGAGGATGTGGGGACCAATGCTGATGAGTATCTGCCGCTTTTACATCTTACAATCTTTCATACGTATTGTGGAGAAGTAAAAAGCATGTCATTAACTCAAATACCAATTAATAGCGGCAATGAGACAGACAAAGTGCATACAAGCATTGGAGAGACGAAAAATACTAACTAAAAGTGCAGCCAATGGGCGTCGAATATTAAAATTAGACGGAATTTTGGTACTCAATTATTTATATGGGATAATTAAGGCTTTTCCCGTGCTTTAATCGCTTAAATACGATTTATTTTTGCATTTGAACCAAATGCCGCTGACAATAATCCAAATCCTTTAATCCCTCAAATTAATTTTAACTTGAACTAACTGGACTTCTATTGGATAATAATTTAACTAGTAAAGGTGCGCAGAAATTTAACTAGTAAGGGTGCGCAAAATGCAACTATTAAGCGTGCGTAAAATGTTAACTAGTGTCGCGGCCAATCAATCAAAATTCAGAAAAAAAAATCGACCAATCAGAATCGAGTATTTCGGATCTTTTGTTGGCCTAGATTAACTCTAAAAATGTAGGGGTATTTTCTGTGAGAATTCTTTTTTGGTATTTTTTATGGTATTTTTTGGGGGTATTTTTTGTTAAGATACCTTTAAAAGGGCATTTATTAGGGATATTTTCCGTACAAATACCCCATTTGTGAAAAGACACCCTATCAAATACCTTAATTTTTAACAGTGTAAGTCAATCATTATAATTTTTTATATTGATTTTAAAGTATTGTATTTAAAATTAAAGTCACACATATATGAGAGCATTTCGTATGATACATTAATGTCAAATATATAATTTACAAAGACTTGCAAAATCAATAATGTAAAGTGTTTAACTGAAGATTAGTATATGCTGCATACAAAATATGGAACTACAATAGTGTCTAATGCATTAATTAAAAACGAAATATACGATAACTTTATTTATATTTTTTAGCAAACTCATATTCATACATAACGTTTGTCTGTTTGACCGTATACAGACGTCTTAATTAATATATCCATTTTGATGATATATTTAATTTCTACCCACATATTAAAAACATAACAAAATGAAATTATTTTTAGTATATATAGGTGTATATATATATTATCAATATCCTGTATATATATATATAAAGGTATACAATCTAATCAACATGTGTGTGGTATGATATCCAAATACAGGCTCGATTTACCTCTGCAAACTTACTCACAGTCTTACTAAAAACAGAATTTACTCCAGCCTGGACATATGTGCTGCCTTGTTTAATGACAAGAGGGCCGCCACTATCACCAGGCATTATCGAAACCTTTTTTCCTGGAAGACTTGGAGTACAGATAAAGCCAACATCACAGTTTTCAATATTTCGAGCTTCAACTGAATTTATTTTTGACTCTCCAAATTTTAAAACATCACATCTAAAGTAACATTTGTATATAATTAAAAATAAATGTATAAGTATATAAATACAAAATTATAGTTAATTGACGATTGTTTCGAAATATTTAGTAAAAATGTATTTTTTTGATTTGGTTGATGTGAAGGGTATTTTTGTTAAATTTACTGTAAATCTATGATAATTTATTTTATTTGATAATGAACAAAGTTGTCTGTATATCATAAAAAAACAAAAATAGTGTATTTAAAATATATACAGTAATTCTATATATATTCTAAATATATACAGCAGTTCTATAAATGACAGCTACGAAATGACAGGTACAGTAATATTAAAATACATTTTTTAAATATACCGGCATCCCTTACTTTTATCTATATATACAACTGTATGTGCATCCCATTTTGCATGTGCTCCATTGCTGCTGTTAGTGCTCGTGACATACGAAATTTGCTCGAAGTGACACTCGCACAAATTAATAACGGAGTAGTACTGTGGTTGTCGTGCGTAGTAGGCAAATATCATACATGTTACACATTTTCTCTTATATATTCACTGATTGTACGTCCATTTCCATTCAAAAGTTAAAAACTAGTACGATTCCTTCACAAAAATATTGACAAACTTCTCGAATCCGTCTTGTACGCCACAATTCATGTTACAGTATCCAATTAGGGCCTAACTCATTAAGCTACACTATAAATTGTATTACAGTTAATCGTAGTAAATCTACACTTTTTCTGTTTCGTAGAATAATTTTTGATTGTCTTTAAAATAAGACGTCTCAGTTAAATATAGAAATGGCACTCTAAAACATCCAGAAAACATCAGGAAATAGTACGTTATGCCATCGAGTTACTAGTAGAAGGTTTTCACCAAGAGAGATTTAGTTTCTCACGAGGCCGAAGGCCGAACGTGACATCAATCACGAGTGTTTTTAAAAGTTTCTGCGAGGTCACGAGGGCGCATATGTGATTTGTCTTATTGTATTATTGAGTAGTTGAGTATAAAGGAGATTTGCGTATTCTATAGTGAGATAAATAGAAACCGGTTTTCCAATAATTTTAAAAATTCTATTCACTGCTTTGTGTGATATCGATCCAATTAGAGATATGGAATCAGACAACCAACTAGAAAATACATGTAAAATATCAACTAAAATCTATTCTTCAAATATAACTAAATCATATTCCTTTTTAATAACAAAATTAACCACACATTCTAAACCGTTACAATTTGTTAAATTGTGTTATGGTTTCCTCATCTATTATGGAAAGTGGCCGTGGTGTACCTGTTGATGATGTTACCTCATGCATGAACTGTCAATGCGATATGAAAGGACGTGACCAATTTGCTCCGCACCAGAAATTGGCCCCGGCCAAACGAAGACGTCCAAATTTTCCACGGTATTCACTGTCACGGATTACAGATCTCGGAAAGGGGATCACCAAAGAATCAAAGAATCAAAGAACGCAACGAATTCAAGATCGGCTTTTTGAAATCAGGAACCGAAAAGCCAGCCTTCGACACCTGTACTATCAGACTTAGAGCTTGAGATCTCAAAACTAACAAGGCCCTAGCTGCGACAACTGCGACAACCTCAGCCACATTCAAACTCGCAGGCAAACAAGTCTTGAAATGCAAGAACTAGAACAACATTAGTCGATGTCAAGCCGATCTCTGAACCTCTGAGCCATTTGCCCTCCCTGCAACATGACGCCTGATACCCTGGTACACTGCCTGGGGCAATGCAGCACCCCTCAACAAATCAGAACTTGAGCCTTCGATAATCGTTTCGACCCCTGTCCACCCTCTATCAAGATCCGGAGACTGTGATAGCCTACGTGCACCATCTGATTGTGTAAGGCTTCACCGGTTCAAGCAAACAAACAAACAATTAGGATTTGTTGAGCATTGATTATATTAATTATCATGGAAACAAAAGAAAAATTGATGTTGTTATATTTTGGTAAATGGTTGTTTTTGAAAAACCTTGTGAATCAGCAATCGAGGTACAACACGTCAAATAAGTTATTTGCCCACTCAGTAGATAAACTAAATCATTCATGAAATGCAATATGTTTATTAAAGCAATCTTTATGTGTGGTCTGAATATGTCGTGAAACAATGTAAAAAATTATGCACATGATGTCCAATCAAAAAAAAACAATTTTAAAGTGACGTAAATTGTAAACGAATTTTCATTCAAATCTATCAATGCAATCGTTTCTGTTAACATTGCAACAATTTATACCGGCATATTGTGATTTCTATAAAATATCGTAATATCGATCGATTTAAAAATGTAGTTACAATTATTCTATGAAACAGAAACATTGTTTATTTACTAATTCTAATTGTAAAACAATTATATAACTATGAAACAGAATAATTGTAAAAATGTGACTACAAGTCTGCACTTGTATAATACTACAATTCTAGAATCGAAGCTTAATGAAACGGCCCCCAGCATTGTGAGTCGCATTCTTGTTAAACATTATAAACATCTATAAAAACTTAAAAATAAAAATTAAAGTAAGTGTTTTTTGCCCTCTAATATGTCAATTGAATTTGATGTAATATTGAAACATAAATATAAATATAAATTCCCTTCAATCATAGATGTCGATTTAATTTAACCAAATCCTACATGTAATATATCTATTCTTTAATAAATATTGTACCTATACATTAATAGTATATATTTAAAAAAATACACATAACACTATTTTAAATAAATAATTTACTCACTGATTATTTTCATCATATCCGTAACCAATGATCACAACACTTTTAGTGATATCGAATGTGTTACAATATAACTGAATTGGTTTAATATTATCGTCATATTTAAGTTTGTCATTCAGTTTTAAAATGGCAAAGTCCATTGGATGTCTAGTTTTCGAGCAGTCCATTTTTTTCTGCAGGTAATTATATTTAGACCATTCCGGATGTAAAATAATATCCCGAACTCGGTAATCTAAAAAATGTTATCAATTTATTTTTATAAATGCGTATTGAAACATATATTTATATTGAACAACTCAATTGATACCTATATCATGTTTGGTACCAATTATTTATGAAATACCAAATTAAACCTCCCATTTTATTGATCACATATTTTAAAGAAGGATTGTAGGACTTCCAGTTAAAATGTTTATGCGTTATTTATTTATTTATTATCATATATTTAACCCCATATATGGTTTTTATATCTAAATGTTTGTAAATTCTGCCTTTCTCTTCCCCGTGTTTCATTCAGTCAATAGTGTATCTAACTTTTCTAAATAATTGCAAACACTTTTGAAACATTAAATTAATTCTGAATACTTTTAATTTTTTATTATATATGGTATAAATAAGTACCTTCCAGTGGATTCGTTAAATCCAAAATTATAATATTTACTTAAAACTTGCCTTCGTAAGGTATTATATATATAATGTGCTCTTTGGAAAAGTATCCAATGAGATTTAATTAATGTTGCCTGCTTCGTAACTTTTCAGTAACATAGTTTGTCTATGATAGGCCTCGAAATTTTGATCAAGCAGTAATTGCATTTATGATTGATAATTTAAAATATGCAACATATTTAATTTGTTCACATTTTCTTTTTTTGATGTTTATGGTGATCAAAGATTTCTGATAGATTAAATATATTAAATTAAATTTCTGATAGATTAAAATATAATATTGGCATAATTCTCCATCGATCACCATATCTTTTACCTGGTATATAAAGAGTTTGTGACTAGAATGAATTAAGTAAGAAAGTTTTTAAATAATAAGACATTTAATTTACACTATATGGAATATTACATATTAGCCCCAAAAAAAGTATTCACTTATTCGAGTAGTATTATATATATGTATTATAAAATTTATTTTAATTATAGAAATATTGCATATAAATTAATTACGCACTCAATTGAAAAGTAACTTGCCTTACTCTGATTAATATTAAATAATATTACATATAATTATGTTCTAATGAAGAGTTAGATTTTTCAAATATCGTAAAATAATATTTTCAATTTTATGATTTGTTAACACCGATGCGAATGCATTACATTTTACCCAATCCAATCTAATTAATCAATATGTGTATTAAAATATTCTATGTCTAAATGTATCATTTTTAACTTAATACAACAAGAGTTTACTTCTTTGGATCCCAAGTTCCTTTATTTTAAGAAATCCGGCAATAACATTTGTCTTTTTCTGTTCTCGACAGACACAGTGAGCAGCTGTAAGAATAGTGTCTGTATTAAGAATTGAACCAGTGCATGTATGATAATCCCCCGGAACTATATATAATTGTTGGGTGACATAAACAGCAAAAGGAAACTGTTTGTGTTGAGCGACGCCCGCATATTTAAGTCTCCAATTTGCAGTGTAGGCGGAAGACACAATTATGAACAATATTAAAAGGTTAGATAAAGAAAGCATATTCACAAGTTGTATTTTTGAACGGTGTGTATTGCTGGAAATATAAAATATATAAAATAGTGTTACCATAAAAAACTAAACATTTTGCATAGAGGACTTGTATGCTGGGTAAATATTTTTTAAAAAATGCAATATATGAAATGAAATTAGGAAACAAATTTTGTATAATCAACCTGATTGATAGGTAGGTATATGATATATCAATCAAGATGTGTTTACTGATTGTAGATATGTTATCTGTTTTATCCTTCACAAACATTATCAACATAAAATTACAACAATCCTTAAAGTTTTATAATGTGCTGTTATGTAATACATTATGATTTGTTAACTTACATCTTGTTTATTGTATGATATAGTACATGATTCTATCCAATTGATAATTCATAACTTGTGTATACATCAAATATTAATCAATTGACTATAAAAAATTACAAACAGTATTATTGATATAAATAAATGTAATGTTTATATCTCATAGACAATATATTGTATCTATATTTAGTTTAATAATGTATGTAGTAAGTTATTATATTCCTAAATATTGATTATTTTAAGCAATGAAGATGGCAAAATTGAACGGAGGATAATTATTGATATTTAAACTGTAAAATCCATTGAAATATAATACTATGTATTATAATACTAGAATTATATTTCTATGGTAAAATCAGAAATTAATTAATTGATTAAAATTTACGAATTTTCATCGGAAGATATTTGATTCAGTTATTTACACTGTAGCAGATATACTCCGCCGCGACATTTTCATAGAATAATGACAAAACGTTTTTTAACACTTACCGATGATGATTTGAATCAAATACAAGAGGATCGCCACAGTGTACCTACCATCGTAGCAACCAATAGAGCCTACAAGTTACTTTTATTGTTTTTCAAATACCAACGTAATTGTTTTGATTTAAATGTTATAATTTGTTTTTATATTTGATATCTAATAAATTTGTTATCTATAATTCCCTTTTTGTTATTATTTAGAATGGTTTATTTAGGAATATACAAGTTATTTACACGCCATTTTTGAATATTACTCAATATTCACCTTTGATATTGATATTCGTATAATTTAGTGAATAGCATTCATAGAATGAAAATTTGGTAAAATATCATTATTTAGCCTACTAACGGTAATTGATAATTTACCTTTGGTTTTTAATAAAATAGTATAAACTTTTGGTCAGTTTACAACATAGAAATATAATACATATGAATTATATTTCTATGGTTTACAACTATATATTAGGGAATTAAACCCTTTCAGCTTTGAAAAAATAATCAATATATATGAATTTTTCTTTGTAGATTACAGTGGTGGGTGAATATATAATATTCATTTTGGGAGTCTTGATGATTACAAGCTAATTTGCTACATTTTGTACTCTTCCATAAACTATCAGATTTTTTGTTTTTATTTAATCACTTCTTTAAAATCTACCTAATTACAAAATTGACTTAACCCTACTACTGATAATAATTGTAAGGTTTTGAAATAGTATTTTTTTAAATAAAATTTAGTTTAACTAAACATAATTATTGACTTTATTTTTAATATAATTTATGTAAATTTATATCAACTTGTTCAATATATGGTTTAATAATACCTACATGTATCAAATTCGATTTCTTCACCCGAATACTTTTCTACTAGTCGTTCTGTCCAATGAATTTTCTTTTTTTGTGCTAGTATATTAATATGTCTATAAATACTATAGATACTTATATATGTATATTGTTATCGCTTTCACAAAACATATCATACTGTATAATTCAGAAAAACGTTTGCGTCGGTTAATTGATTTTTTCAATAATTGTCTTTATTATTGTGTATACAAATACATTTTCTTAATTATTAGTAACTTATCAATTACAATTTCAAATGTTCATATATATAAATCACATAGTTCATATAATATAGTACCAGTTTAGAAGTTCATTTTCAGAACATACTTTAACTTTATTTCAGAAGTTATATCTTAAGATAAAACAAAGTGCATTTGTATGTAGATAAATAAAAAGCATTTTTTAATTAACATGTGTATAGTAAGATATCCAGTTACAAGCTCGGAAAACTTCGGCGTATTTGGTATTCAAGGAATTGTGATTGCTATTAACTCCCACCTGTACATATCGATCTTGTTTTTTGACGACAAGTGGACCGCCGCTATCTACAGGTAATATTGATGGCACGGATTTACGAGAACTGCAAATATATCCAATATCACAATCGCTTGCGTATACAATCGTAGTATCACCGTATTTTAAAACACCTTTTCTGAAAATAATTACAATAAATCAGAAAAATAAGAAAAAATCAGGTGGAGCTAAAAATAACTTCGAAACCTAACAGTAATCTTTTTATATTTGTTTAGCTGATGCTCAATTCATGTTTTGAAGGAATGATTTTTAAAATTTTATTTAAGTGTTTATTTAAAAAATATTTATTCATTAAATAAAATAGTTTTAAGTATACAATTAATGTAATTGACATAAGTACACGGTGAACGAAAAACGCATTCAACAAATGCCATAATGAGAATGCTAAATCAATATTTTGGTGAAAATTAATCAGTAAAGGGCTTTATCATTCACGATCATTCACTAGAATATTAACAAAGTTCTTAATGATTCAAACTATAATAATAATTATGACAATTAGTCGTATCAATAGGAGTAACGTATTAATACAACATATTTACTGTTTATTTCTTTAGATAGCTAAAAATATGTTATATAAATAACTATTGATGTTATTAGTTCACACGTATGTTTTAAAAAACACGTTTCTCTTTTTCACCCAAAATCTATATTGTTTCCGACATATGGTATTTTAAAGGAATTTACCAAACTTTTTTATAGTGATTACTTAATTTTTATTTATAAATGCGAACTCCTTTTATATATATTTTAGTAAATTATTAAGTGAAGTAGATATTGTCCACTCCATTGTGTTTGTTATTGGTTGGTTTGTCTAGTTTGTGTTATGTATGTTTGCGTAGTCTACGTATATAATTCATGATATTGATTAATTGGTATTGAACATTTTTTACTTACTGATTATTTTCATCTAGACCAAATCCCATAACAACTACCTTTTCTTGATAAACAGTCTTTGTACATAGAATTTGTATCGGCTGGATAGTTTGGCTATAATCAACAGGTCTAGACAGTTTCAAAATGGCAAAGTCCATTGGATGAAGAGTATCCCAACAATTTGTTGTTTGTAATTCGTCATTGTATTTCAACCAATCAGCATGTATTATAATTTCTCTAGCACGAACAACTAATATTTCATAAAAATATTCATTTAATTTTGAATTTTGAATTTTATAAATTTAAAATAGTTTATTAATTAAAATAATACGATATGATACTACTACATATGTTTATTTAATTCATTCAAAATGGCAATATTTGCCCAATTTAATAAAAGCATATTTTAATTTTTACAATTAAAAAAATTTGTTCTTTACGAATTGTTCTTTAGACATTATTGCAATCCACACTACTTACTTTTTTGAGAAAGACGATTCAGATATACATTCACAATTCCGAATGCCACATCAGTCGGTACTCCTTTTCGACATACGCAGTGTGCAGCTGTGAGAATCGTGTCCTTGTTCATAATTGAACCTGTGCAGCCGGAATATTTAGGAGGAACAACGTTCCTCTTTTGGGTGATAAAAACAGCAAACGGAAACTGTCCTAATTGGGCCGGTTTACCGTCCATTATTCTCCAACTGGAGCATTCAAATAGTGGAACACACATAAAAAGTGCTCCAATGATCAATAACATCATTTCTAAAAGTGATTAAAAAGTGATATACATTATTGTATGTAATATGTTATAGTATTTGGTATGAACTTACGTTGACAAATTGTACTAATTATGTACTAATACTTCAACTGTATGTCATAATTCACATATGTAGCACATTTTATATTTACTGTATAATTAATATGAACTCTAAATTGAATTGTTTCATTAATTATGCACAATACTTAGATTTTAGATTCCAATATTTAGGTATAATTTGTCGATTAATATGTGTATTATTTTGTTAAATAATTATTTTAAAAATCAATTCACATGTAAATCTCTCTAAAATTTTTCACATTTTAACCGACATAAGAATATAGTAGTATTTTCCATAGATATAGTATATTATATATAGATTAAACAACAATAGTATTTTCTTAAAAACCAACCAAATTTGTGATTTCATTAACTGTTTAATATGGATTTAAATTTTAATTTACCGGATAATTTTAATATAGGTAATCAATACGAAATTCATGGGAGTTATTCATCCATTTCAATTATATTCGGTAATAGTTTCGTTTTAAAGTGGAAATTTAATCCATATTATAGGCTTTTTAATAGGCTTTTGATCATTATATATTAATTGAATTTCCTGATCGTTTTAACGAAACTATTACTTTACATTATTTATTAATTCCCATGAATTTCGTATTGATTATTGATATAGATATATTCCTCCGCGGATGTTTATTACTATGAAATATTGATAAATAAGTATTTGGTGAAATCTGTTAGTAGTAGGTGATGAGTAGGTTTCAACCAATTCGTCTTCTGATTGCTACTGGGCCAAGATGGCGAAGAACGTGACCGGATTTACTTGGGACGGAAAAGCTTCCCTTCAATTGGCGGACATGT
>JAUZNC010038458.1:0-18310 GCA_034780395.1 Vannuccia rotundouncinata | reverse complement strand
CAATGAAATGCACCAGATACACAAATTCAAATTTTATAAAAATGAATAGCCGAAGCATGTAGATTGCAAAAGCTCCATATAGCCAGGTTTAAAGGGTTAAAGCAAGTAGAGGTATATATAGCTGAGAGTATATAGCTGAGGTATCAGGCTAAAACCTGGGTATTGACCCTATTTTTTTATTTACACTTTAATATAGATTATGATGTTTACTCCCTATATAATTATGCACTACAGTCAGTACTAAAGTACATAATAAAAAAACAGATGAAGTGCAAACTGATCTAAACGCAGTATATTTCACACACATTTTCAGAAGAGAGCCTTCCCTTATCAAGTCCCAAAAAATATTAAAAATACAGAGAACAAGGCTATTTAAGAGTTGAGTTAAGAAATGTTCTGTAATACGATTAAATAAGATGGTATACAATTGATTATAATAATAATAAATTATGTAGTGCAGTGGTGCATTGATAAAACATGAGGATGGAATATTAAAAGTAAAATATTATTGTTAAGATAAAAGTCAAGGAGAGATAAGCAGATAAAGATTAATAGATAAGGTGCATAAGTTTGTCTCTCTCAGTTTACTATTTATAGCTGGTTTGATTTTGGAAATCCAGATTGCTCCTTTGAGGTGCAGATTGATTGTGTTGTTGTCTCTTGCAAGGATAAATGGAGAGTAATGTGAACATGTGTGTACAGGAAACCTACTTTTACTTAATAATAACTTAAAATTAAATAAATATTATTACCTATGTTATTCCAAAATTTTTCAACTAATTGTTATGAACAAAAGTTATAATTTTGTACTTACCTTTTAAATATTTCTGTGAGTTTTTGACATTTTGATGCTGACTGTGAATGCAATAATGCTTTTTTTTCTATTTTCTATTGGCATGATCGACCTTATTTGAAAAAAAATTATTATCTTGAAAATTTAAACAAAAAACATTTCTTACTAGACCTTTTTACATTCTGAGAAGGGCGTATTTGTACAAAGTGTGTGCATGTTTGTACATTGTAGATACCCTCCGGTATTAATTTAAACAATCTTATGCCCCCATTTGCCATTGATAAAGGCTGTCTTACCAATGGTCAATAATTTTTCCTTTTGACTTTCTGCTCAAATATTATATTAACTATTCCACCCTGCATTCTATGTCTTTTATATGCAAGATATTTTTTCCTTTTCATATTCTTTTATATATAAAATTCATCATCATGCAACCAGATATGTTTGCCTAGAACTACATGGAATACAGGCTGGTTAAACTATAAAAAAATAATTAAAGCATCAACTTTAGTTATAATTAAGAATTTCTTTATTAAGATAATTAAGAGAGATAATCAAACGAATTTCTATATTTAAAATATATTCTTAAACTGTTAAATTTTAATTATAAAGGTCAATGAATTATCAAAATGGAAAGAAATATGTAATTTAGTAATATATTTTAGATAGTTATAAAGTAATTAAAACCTAAGTATATTCTATTATTTGGAATTCATTAAAAAAAATATATATTATTAAATAATTATTTAAAAAATAAGATCAAAATTATCATTACTATTACCATTAATCTAAACATAGTTCTTATATACTTAGGTAAAAATATTAAAGCCAAGAAGAGGAATATATAAAAAATTAATATTTTGCAAATATTCACTCATACATAAACATATTAATACCTTCATTATTACATTGGATTATATGTAAGCTAATTTTAACATAAATATTAAGGTCTTCATGAATACAAATGGCAAAAGATTATAAAATTTGTCCAATTATGAAAAGTACATAGTCATTAAAAATCATTTGCAAATATGTTTAATTATATAATTTTTTATGGGTAATATATAACAAAAATGTACATATAAATTGAAGGATATGCTTTGGTTTTGAGTAGATATGTAAGTCTTTATATTTTTAAATAAATGGAAAATTGGTCTTTTTGCATATATGTCTTGGTGTGATTTTTAGAAAGTCATTTAAAATATTTAATAAAAGGAACAGGGTTCTTATTTCTAAGAGCTATTTAGTGAATGTATATTTTACAGTTTTTTTATAAAATAATTTTTTAATAATTGCTTAATTAATGTAGCTGACTAAGTAAGTTTTTCTGTGATGTTTTGGATTCTTCTGCTGTTCTCTAATTTATTCCTTAAGTGAGTAATAGAATCAATGATGTTATTAATGTAACTTTTGTTTAAAAAATTTAGAATTTAGTAAGTGTTGAAAATGGAGTATGTTCTGTGCTACTTGTGTCATTGATTGATTGCAAAAAGGGGCAGTTCAGTTCAGTTAAAATTAAATATAATTTAATCTAATAATTATTGCAATATATAATAAATTTAAATTAATTAGCCATATCTATTCAAATATCAGAGTGCATTTAAATTTAATTATCCGAATTAAATAAATATAGTAACAAGGAAGCCTTACATATAAAATATTTATGATATTGCCTTTACAATACTTTACTAATTATATTTTTAAACTAATTTAACCTTTAGTATTTATACTTTGTATCACTTACACTCAAGATCTTAGAAGACTTTATTACTAAGCAAATGTCAACTGAAGAATTCCGTCAGAACTTCCTTCAAGTATGCGCGGATCATGGTACAGAGCCTCCAGAATCGGTACTAGAAGCCCTTAATCGCTCGGAGACAACCTCCACTGGTTCTGGTTACTCGATCTCCTTTGCAACACACAACATCAACTCTAAGGCCTGCACTGTGCTTGCTCGCTGTCTTAAGAGAGACAGAACGTTCCGCGAAATTAGTTTCACTGATTGTATGCTGGCGGAAGAAGGTGAATTGTTTATACTCTTTTTGTCTTAAAATTATATAAATTTCTTATAAGAATAATAAATGTGGAGCAATTTAAACAAATAAAATACAAAATGTGTAAATAATAAAAGTGAAATAATAACACCCTTGTGATAAAATCAAACAGTAATAATAATTGCAATACAAACCGAATTTATTTAAAAAGAATTCTGCGGTGAAAAACAATTTTTAAAGAGAAAACTAATTTTAAAAGCGATAATTTCGTTTTATAATTTGGTGATTATATTTTTAGCTTTGTTAAAATCAAATTGGCATAAAATCACATTGGTATTATGTCTAATTTCTATATTCAAAAATATTACTAATTAGTTTATACACGAGAAGTGTATGCACCGTTCTTTGTCTCTTGTCATTCCATCAATCTAGGATTGAGAGCTCTCATAGTTGGTCTGAGTGAAAACACCTTTTGCCAGAAATTGGATCTCAAGGTAAACTTGGTTTTGATAAATGTTAAGTAAGCTATATTTTAATTAATCTCTTTTTCCATAATAGGGAAACAACATTCGTGGTTCGACTGCTGAACTTGTTGGTCGATTTTTAAAACACAACAAATCCTTACTAAGGTAAAAAATAATCATTTAAACTATTAATTATATTTTACGTTGCTATAAAAATGGAATTTTGAGTGTAATAAAATAAATACATTCATATATATATATTAGTTATATTGATTATTCGAATGTAAATAATGTTGTGTCTAGGTCTTATCACGTATCAAAAATTAGATTGTAAGGATATGTAGGCATCGTTAATATTGTTTTAATCATCTTTGTAACACAACACTTTCTGTAAATATTCACAATTAATGGACTTTCGTCTTTAGTCTCTCTCTGGAATGGAACCAACTGGGTATCGTCGACTTTGCCTTCTCCGCATTTTCGGATGGACTCTCTGTTAATCAAACTCTGGAAATTCTGGACTTACGGAACAATCAGTTGACGGCTGACTGTGCAAAAGACCTTGCCCGGGCACTCAGGAAAAACGCGGTTGTCCGGGTCTTAGGTAAGGGGTTCTGTGTTAATTAGCATAATCTTTAGTTTCAATAAATTTAGTTAACAACTAGAATAAATCTATCTTATTAAAATTAATAAACCCTAAAAATACTAATTTTGGCATTTGTGAAATGCATTATCTAGATATGAAAAGCTGAACAAAACAATAATATCAACATAAGATGAAATATATTCTGATAGTTTTCATAATATTTAATAATTTAAAGCATTCATTAGTAATACACACCAGTAGTATAAATTATTACGTGTTAACTGTTTTTTTTTTAAGATCTTCGATGGAACAACATCGGTTTAATTGGGGGCCGCGAGCTTTTGACCGCGATGGATCACAATCAACTTATTCAACAATTGAATGTTATTGGAAACAATATTCCAGCTGATGTGCTCAAAGCTTTAGGTAACTTGTATAGTTCCAATTTAGTAGTTTAGAAATGTTTGGACTTTGCGACGATTTCGAAAAAGTGTCGACTTGTGTGTGTATTGAATTTATCTTCTGCAGAGACTATTGTCGGACACAACAGCGAACGGGAGCGTCTCACTGAAGAGTTCCGAAGCAAAACGGACCTCCTGTCTCGAGAGGTTCAAGCCAAAGACCGAACACGGAAGCGTCATGTCAATGATCTGCT
Organism: Vannuccia rotundouncinata; assembly: GCA_034780395.1. Lineage (NCBI taxonomy): Eukaryota > Metazoa > Platyhelminthes > Proseriata > Coelogynoporidae > Vannuccia > Vannuccia rotundouncinata. The sequence goes on along the minus strand of JAUZNC010038458.1, from coordinate 13,818 downwards.
CACCAAATTAGACGAGAAGGACTCGAACCTGCGGTCCTCCAGCCAACAGAGCATGACGAAGATATCTCAACTTCAGGAGATGCTGCAGGACCGGAAGCAAACGCATAACCAGCTGTTGAGCAAGTAAGCTAATGACGACTTTAATTGAAGCACATTAATTTTTCTAATGTCATCATTTATGCAGTTCCTTCTGATGCATTCATTTCTAATGCAGTTCCTTCTGATGCATTCAATTCTAATGCAGTTCCTTCTGATGCCTTCATTTCTAATGCAGTTCTTTCTGATGCAGTTTCTTTTGATGCATTCATTTCTAATGCAGTTCCTTCTGATGCCTTCATTTCTAATGCAGTTCCTTTTGATGCATTCATTTCTAATGCAGTCTATTTTTTGTAAAAATCAGAATTTGTTTTTACCCAGTCTGAGCTTTGATATTACAACAATTACAATTTCTGAAATCTACAACCACGCTATTCCATTTCTTCTCAGATTGTCTATGACTGAGTCGAAGTTAGAGCTGTCGGAATCTCGCAACTCTGAACTCTCTCAACATCTTCATCAAGCTGGCGAAGAAAAAGAAGACTTAATCAAACATTTTTCAGCTGATTTAAAGAAAGAAAAGGACGTAAGATTTCTCAAATGATTTTTAAAATAGCAGAAATATTTAATATTAATACTAAAATAAAATTCATGAAATTTAATTTAATTTTAAGGTAGTAAAATTTTATCATATTTATCTTGCATTGAATTACCATATTTTAAAAATAAAATAATTTTGGTTTAATTAAGACGTTTTGGATATGGAATTTACCATATAACAATAATTACAAAGTTTAAATTAAATATTTAGATATCATTTTTAGAAAATAATTCGATTTTTTTTATTTGTAGATAAATTTTATTTTAAAATAATTTTTTATATGTAAATTGTTCCTGTTTACGAATCAATTTATATAATAATATTATGTTATATCTCAACATTTAATCAGAAGTCTAATTTTCCAAAATGAATTAATACACAAATTGTTTATTTTGTTGCATAATATATTGAAAACTATTCTTTAATTATATGCATGTACTCCGTCCGCTCTTCCAATATATGATCTGTTTTTCATCCAACTTCAGCGTTATGTGCAAATGGAGTCCAAGTATCTTCGTAGTGAATCAGACCTTCAAGAAAACAACTCCAAGCTTTCTCTAAAGGTTTTCGAAAACTGTTATCATTTAAAACACAAGGATGTCCTTCTTCCACTTTTAAACCTTTCATTTCTAACCGTTTCGTAATATATTTCCGTTTCTTCAATTCCTATCTGTAAAAGGACAAATTTAATATTAAAGAATAAATACCGTAATAATGAGGTCGCTTACGCCAAAAATACTAACAATTGTTACATGTCGGGCAAAAGCACCAACTTTTTTATAGACATTTTTGATCATAGAGAACAAAAAAATCGCATTCCCCAAAAAATTTCTTTTGGATCAAGACAAAATGGCTGCCTATTTGGCGGTTTATATGAAAAAATAATTTTTTACAAAGCCTTTTTCAATGTAAATTTTTACAATTTTTAATAAATATCCAATACTATCTAAGAAATATCAATATTTATTTCTAAGGAAAAATACAGTAAATTTCATAATCATTAAATTATATAATATGATTGAACCATGAAAATTAACTGTAATTATTAATCATTATATCTGTATAATTTTTAATAAATTCAGAATTCATACATTACATATGTGTGGATTGTAAAAGTTATATTAAAATGCAATATTTTTGTGATAAAAAAATATAAAATGTATTGCTTAGGTATATATTACATGATTTTAATGGTATTATTTCTATTTTCATCTTAAGAGCGAAGTTAAAATTTTCTTTAATTTAATATTTTGATTTAGGCGCAAACTTTTAATACTATATGAAATCAATGTATAGTCAATTAAAACACAATGTATAATAAAACCGAAAAATTGAGTTGATGATATTAAATCATACATATTTTATATATCAATGAACAAATTTTTCGGAATAATAAATTAAACCAGTCATTTAACTGTATTTATCATGCTCCTTAATGGAATTTTGTTAGTACGCCATTTTCAACGAATAATCCACAGTCTAATATACACTGTGCCAAAACCACTTTTAAGAAGTATTTTTTCTATTTTTAAGAAAATAGAAGACATTAAAAACTTTTCTTTTCAATAAATTCATAAATATATTTAACATAAAATTATGTGAATTGTACAAAATAAAGGTTCCGATGTTGTTCCACTATTTATTGATTTGAACATATGTTACACTCATTTTATACTTACCTATTTTATACTATTTTAAATTAAATAAAAGTAAAATATAAATTGTAATAGTCTTTCTGCTTGGTTTTATGTTCTAATATGTTGAGCATTATACTTTTAAAGGTAAATAAACGATTTTTTTCATATAAACCGCCAAATAGGCAGCCATTTTGTCTTAGGAATGCGATTTTTTTGTTCTCTATGATCAAAAATGTCTATAAAAAAATTTGGTGCTATTGTCCGACATGTAACGATAATTCCACTTAGTGACCTTACTATAAAGGTTTATTTCATATTTAGCATTTCGATAATTTACTTCATGAAATAATTTTATTGAAACTTTTGGCATTATAATAAAAATAGTTATTGCGGAAAGATTCCGTATTTGATTTTCTCATATTGTTATCATATAAAAAACTGTGCATGATGGGTGTCTGCTGTTTGCAGGTGGAAGATTTGGAGAGGAGTTTGAAGAATCAGAAGGAACAGATCTTCGATCTCCGGGAACAACTTACGCACAATCAAGCTGATTTAAAACTTCGGCAGGGCCAGTTAGATGGTGAGGCTTTATTTATATAATTTGATTATGATCCCAGAAGGGTTTATTAACAGGACTTAGTAATAGAAAAGCTTGGTATATTTTGAATAATAAAATTAATAGATCCAGCAAATGGTTTATAGAGTTATTTAATATTTTATTTTATTTTACTTTCAATTATTAATTTTGATGAAGAATTATTTTTTTACTAAAATATAAAATGTTGTCAAAAACATGATTTCATTAGATTGTATAATTTATTATAAATGTTTTTAACAGTCTCTTTGGTATTGCATTGTGTAGATTTTACAATTTTTAGGTAATTTGGATTTGGTAAAGATCAATTTCTTATTAATCACATTTTCATTCTTATCGTCATTTATACAGAGCATATTATCATTTATATTTTAAATATATAATTTTAATCCGTTTATTTAATAAAATGATCTCACATCTATATAGGAAGTCACCTTGAATCTTTACTTTTCATGTTATTTCATTGAAACATGGGTCATTTATTTTAATAAAACACATCAATAATAATTTTTGTTACTTTTATTTAATATTATTAATAATTATTAATTTTATTAAATAATCATTTTCTCTATAATATTAACATCGTTTCGTGTAGAAAAACTTCAACAAGAAAAGCAGCGATGTCGAGATGAAATTCATGATTTAGAAGAATCTAAATTGAAGGAAGTAAGTACGGGTCTGTGTTCTGTGTCCTCCTTATTTATTTAATACCTATACCGTACTCTGTTTATAAAGTTGCTTACATATTTCATTTAATGATTGCAGACAAGTGCTGCGTTAATTATTAATCTTACAGCTTTCACCTGAAGCTTTTCCTCTTCCCTATACTCGCTCATGGGGATGTACTTCCCTGAAAATGAAATATTTCCTTTATATGCATCAAAAGTCACTCTCTGAAATACACTTCTGTGGATATCCCTGAATGTATTATTAGAAGTAGAGTTTCTTCTGTTGAGACATTCAAACGAGCTGCATTGGTAATGATTTTCAATGTCACTGCTCAAATCTAACATTTATCAGATCCCAATAGTGTAGTCACCTTCCAAATATTGATATTATGGTTATGTGTAATTGATTTATTTCCAAAGAATATGCAAAAAGTTTGCATAGTAATATAAATATAAAAACTAAGCATAATAGCAATGAATCCAGACGAATACTTTTATGCAAAATCAATTTAAAAAACAGCCTAACAACACTATCTATGACCTTGAAACAGTTCTGTCCACTCCTTTGTCGTAGGCGAATCGAGCACGTCAGGAATGCGACTCTTTAGAACGAACCTGGAAAGAACGTCTCTCGCGACTAGAAAGTCAACGAAGTGATTTGGACGAGGAGTTGGGTCGCTTACGGAACCAATTGACGGCCGAGAAGTTGGCCGGCGAGGATCAGTTGGTTTCTCTGAAGCACAAAATGCGTCAGGAGGAGGTAATCCTTCTGAATTCTTCATTCATTTTAAAGTTTTTGATTTATTTTATCTTATTTTGAACTCAAGGATCAGCGAATTCACCAACTAGAAGAAAAAATCCGTTTGGTACAAATCAGCAAGGACGAACTGCACTCCCAGAACTCACATCTTTCTTCGGCATCATCCGAACTGCACACGAAGAATTCAAGTCTTCAGCTGGAAATAGAGAGTCTTAAGAGGAAGATCGAGGACTTACAGCAGGTCAATATTTAAAACAATATTGTATTCAATCAGTTTAATCACTTAATCATTGACTTATTCGGTTTGTTCAGGATCTTTCGGGAAAGCAGGCAGAAGTGGCCACTGAAGTGGGTCTTGTGAAGATGGAGTGGGAACAGAAGGTGCGTCGTTTGGAAGGCGAGCGTCTGTCTCAACAGGAAATTTACTCTAAGATTGAAAGACTTGAGAAACAGCTGGCAGGTGAATATGTAAAAGTTATTAATTAATTGTAGTTGATTGTTTTTATTAATAAAAATAGGTACGCTCATATTAAATTTAATTTTGTTTGATAAAAAATGTATAGCTGAATCGCAAGCTTATAATTGTTCATTATTTTTGTTATTATATAGTTATAAAGTAATATATTACTTACTATTAAAAAGTAGTAAATTGTATATTATTATATTTATTTTATAAATTATGAATTTTTTTTATATTAAGATTCTAACATAATTAAACAAATTTAAACATTAAAACTTATAAGCTTTTGACCAATTTTAAAACATAATTTAAAAAAATGTAAAAATAGTATCTATTGAAATATACTTCTCGAAAGAACTGATTTTTATAACATTTTTAATTCGTGCATTTTTTAATCTGTAATGTGGTTTTGTTCAAAGAATTTTTGGGTGCCGTCAGTTAGAATTAAACATATTGATCTAAAAATTATAATATTTCGTATAAAGTAGCCCTAAGTTTTTTATCAAATTTTACATTAATAAGTTGTTCCAAATTTCACAGGTACGATCTAACAATATATTGTTGAGTATTGTAGAATTATACCATTACTTCTTTTATGAATCAAAATATGATGCGTTAAATCTGAAAGCAGGTGATTAATACTATGATAAACATATCGCCTCACTTAGCAGTTGTTTACGATGGTTTCTCTTTTAGACGAACGGAGCCAACACGCTGATGACCTTCGAGAACGCACCAACGAGGCGGGCGTCCTTCGCGACAGTCTCCGACAACGCGAGGCCGAACTTCAGCGAATGCAGGACGATGAACTCCACAGAGTGCACGCTCTCAAGAGTGCTGTACTCCAGTTCTGCAAGACTTCTTCTACGGGGGGGTCTTCCGTGAACGGTATCCCTAGCGACAGCAAGGTCCGTGGAGATGGGGGGTCCTGGGGGCCTCTTGGTGAAGATTAAATCTCGATTTGATGTTTTGATGTAGAAAAGAGTGTTCGTTCATGATTTTCATATTTAAATGGAGGCCCTTGAAAATGTAAAGACTCTAATTTATTTACTTTTTTGTAATTTAAACTTGTAACTAAGGCATATTACAGCAAGAATAAAGCTTGAATTTCAAACTAAAGTATTATCATTATTATTTTCCGATTATTAGTGATATCAAGTCTTTTTTATTACGGAACATTTAATACCTATCCGTGTATATGTGGCCTTTATATTCTGTCCTGTTTCATCGCTTACATATGTAATTGGTGTAGACTTAATATTTCGTATTTTTTAACATTGTTTATATAAACTGGTTTTATATAATTTCGACATTATTGAATTATTGTAATTTAGGTGCCTTTCAAACTTTGCTCAAGGTCTCCAATAACTGTGTGTTGTATAAAATATTTTCCTATTAAACTATAGCTTATATGATTATTATATTATAATAAAAATAATTATATATTTATTTATTGATTCATTAATCGTCACCATATTTTAGACAAATTATCTAGTCACGTGACCAATTATAAACTGTTTATTCGCCGTGTTTTATCATTGTCTGAGGACAACATTTAGTTTTATTTCACATGTAATTAATTATCTGTACGGTATTTATAAGAATATATTGTAATAGAAAATTCATTTAATTAGTAATTGTTTATTTGATTGATATTACCTAATTATTATTTTTTCACGTCTTTATATTTATAATATAATTGAAATATTATATTATACATTTATGATAATAGACAGCTTGATATTTTTAATTGTTTTGAATTATTTTACATTGTTATGTGTTTGGTGAAAAGGAATAATTTTTTTATTAAACTATCGTTTAATTATTTTAATTTAATTAATGTATATTTAAATTTATTTGAAATATATTTTATTTATTATCAACTGATATACGAATATTTACCCCAATTATTTAGCAAATTTCTATTTATATGAAGTATAATGTGTGTAAATTTGTGAATATTAAAACAAAATTTGTTTAACCGAAGTCGTACAAAAAGAAAATCAGTTTGTTCAAATTTTTTTTTAAAATATATTCAAATTTATTATTATGTAACGAAAATTGTCCTCCGTTTTAAATCGATATTCATTTAACATATTTTAGTTCTGACCAATGACAAAACTAATTATTCGGATCTCCTGAAAAGAAGAGTTGATTTGTAAAGTTTTATATAATTAAAATCCATCTTTCAAATAATAAAATTAGAAAAAAATTATATCCAGAAATGAGAGCTGTTGTTTTAAAAAAGAATTTTAATTAATCTTTGCAACAAGACACCAATCTGAATTATAAATATAATTAAAACAAGTATTACTTATATCTTCAAAGTCTCAATCTATATATCAACATACCTTGACGAAATGACTTCCCTAAACAAAAACACTTCCTGCATCAGTTGAGATTAGTATTACATAGGTAGATACAATTTCACATGTCAAATGCAATTTGTACATTTACCTATACTATTAAAACTATCTTGATTACTGGCCACCACTTCATATAATATACACCGCCCAGCAGGCACTTAGCCGTGTGTTAGGTGTCTGAAAATTGTCACAAAATGACGAATTGAGAAGTTCTGGGAGTCTGCCCACTTCATTTCCTCATCTCCCCCGCCTAGTAGTCATTAATGATCTACCGCCAACCGGTCAAGTGGAAATAGAGGATTTGATCCACTCTGTTTCCAACGGCAATCCCCAATTGAAATTAAGAGAATATAAATATAGAGGCATGGATCGTTGATGCCATCTCATATGACAAGTTGAACTTGTTAATTAGTCTTTGACCGCCCCCTGTCGTGTCATCAAAACTGCCCCCCACCACTCCTCTCCAGACCGTTCTCTCAAGATTCATGCCGAGGAAAGTGTGGTCTTCCTCATGAAGCTGGGGGGAACCCAAGATCTTCTCCATGTATAATAGAAGACGTGTGATTGTATAAATATATCTTGATAGCCAGTTGATGTGCGATCACATATTTACTAAATAATCTGCCATACAAAATCGTCTGTTTTGAAATAGTACACCGACTAAATTAATTTAAATGAAATATTTAATGTATAGAAAACCATCACAGTTTTTCAGATTATGCTTATTTTACTATAATCCAATTAAAAATATAAAATTAATTTCATGCATCAAAATTTTGAGATAAACAACAAAATAAGACAGCTTTCAGCATATTTATATTGTTTTTAATTAAGTAACATGAATATATTTGATATATCTGTATAATGATAATATTGGTGCTGCCGGTTGTACAAATTATTTATTTATAACACAGACATTTTTTGTATCTATATATCTTTATTCCAAAAATTTTTTTAAACTTATTTAGTGCAACATTTTCAAAATCTTTACTAACCGTTTTCATATAAAATTAAACAATTTTATTATATTCTATATAATGAAAAATGTTAAATTAGGAGGTAAACATTATAATAATTGACAAAAATCCCATTCTATTCAAAATAAACAAATAATACATGTGCGTTTTAAAATTCCAAATTAACTATTCTTAATAATTTTTATTGCTCATTGAAAAAAATATTTTTTATTGTATTCAATTCAATTCAATTCAAATCTAGATCTTTATTTTCGAAAATTGAGCTAAATATATTTCCTACTAATTATGGAAACTATAGCTTCTTATTGGAGAAACACTGTCTCAATAACAACCATAAATATGACGAATTATGCGTTATATTATTATAAATTCATTTTTTAAACAATATAATGTGTGTAGGTAATAAAAACGTGAACGAGATATCTTAAAATTTTATTTTATGGAAAGTTTTTAATTTAGAGTAGAATATGATTCAATTTATACATTCATACATTTAATTCATACATTTATTACCATTTTAATAAAATATTAATAAATATAATACAATATTTTGATAAAATTCAATTGAAATTAATTGAGTATTATAGAATGCTTCCTTTTTTAAATTTTAAAGAATTTCAGTCCGAAAATTTATTCATAAAATAACTGCTTTATCGAGTATGATAATATATTTTTACATGATATTACAAAAACACCGATTAATGTGCTCGATGCGCAGCAATGTTCTTTTCGCTATTTAAACGATGTGTTTCTTTAATGCCTGCGTCTATTGCGTTCTTAAGTTCTCTCTGGGGGGTTGGAGGCATAAGACCAGAGAGTGTGCAAGCTCTCTGACAGAAGCGGCAAGTGACAAATGTTGTGCCACGAGTCCTATATAGAAGTGATCGATGGTTGGACTTAAGATATTTTATAATTAGGGATAAGGGGGGCATAATTGGACAAAAGGTGATCTAGAAAACCAAATGCATTTTATTAAACCGATTATTTTTAAATCAATCGTGTTATTTTTGTTCAAATAAGACAAGTTGTTATAATAAATTTAATAACTTAATTACAACTGAATATATTTTAGTCATTTATTTTGTTGAAATAAATTAAGAAGGATGATCGATTAATTCAGGCTGAGATAAAATATCGAAATATATTTGGAAAAAAATTAATTTAGTTAATACGTAGATAATACAAATACCTACCATATACATATATAACAATACTTTGTATATGATATAATTCCCATATTGATATAAGTTATATAATACATAATATTAAATGACTATAATAAGAAAAAAACTCAAGTTATTATAGTTTTATTTTACAATTTTTTTCATTAAAAATTATTTTGATTTGTAATAAATAAGAAAATTTGAAACTTTCTAAAATAAAATAAAATTAATTAAAGCAAATTGTATATAAGTAAATTGTATATAAGTAAACAAATTATTATCAGAAAATAAAAGTTAGAAATATAATTATTGTAATTCATAAAATTTAATAATAATTAAAAAAGAGTTTAAATAAAATGTATTTAAAATTTAAATTTCTTATTGATATAATAAATTACGATATCATATAAAAGAAGAATAAAAATCGTTATCATTTTTCCATCAGTTTTTTGAAATTTGTGTTTGTAATATATTAAAATAAATGCTAAGATTGTGCTTTTATGTATAGCTTTTAAGTATAATTATATAAAGCATTTTGATACAAGTGATATTTTGTTTGTAATTTAAAAGATTGACAGAGTATGTAAAAAGAGAATCATTACGATTAAATTAGTGGAAATTTATTCAAAAGAAGATTTTGATCATGATATACATGTTATTATGAAAAACTCGTGACATAAATTTATGAAATGTGAAATCGTATAAATAACCACAAAGATTTCATATTTCAATTGTATTTCATTCACAAAAATTATATTACAACATGTTTTCCTGTGCAGAGCTGATATATATTATTGATTTTTTCATATATAGACAATTTAAAGTTAAACTAAAATATTAATTAAAAAACTAGAGTACATGGGAACCATTGCATATGTAGATCATGTGTAATATATTAATTCCCATAGGATAGGTTATAAGTGTACATAGATTTCTACTAATTGAGTAAATGTTATGCATTTGCACTAATTAAAACTAAAATAAATAAAGTGTTCATACATCAGGAATATAAATATAGGAATGAATTGAATAATAAATACTATACACAATTAATTACATTCTAACATATTTATATACTGACTAAATAGATTGAAATTGTTTCAAATACATTTAACAGAAATTTAATAATATGTACACTTTATACAACCAACAATATATAAACAAAAAAGGTTAGAGAGAGATTGCTGTATTTGTTAAATTATTTTAGCACATAAAAATAAAAAGAATTACTGTTATAAATTTGAGTAAAGATCTAATATTTCCTTACACACTTAATACTGCAGTTTTCAGAGCTACACACATATGTCTTGGGTCACAACGATCATAATTAGAATACAAAATATACGTCAACAGTCGTACATTAATTTATGCATGCGCATTTGAGTTTCTTTACAATTTTCTGAATGTTATCTATAAAATCATGTCATATCAGAATGATACATTACAAAAGGGAAACATATTCAGATGCCATTTCCACCAGGAAGCGGTCCGAACTGACACGCTGGAGGCAAACCTCCCTGTCTTCCGGTCACAGGCGGATAGCCGAAGGTCACCGCTCCCGAGTGGTGCTTCGCCTTAAGTCGCAAGGTAGCCAGGGAGTTGGAGCAGGGATCTGGAGTGGGCACGCCGGGATTGTAGAGATACGACCCAGCCGACGAATACGAGCAAGGTGGTGGGGGTGGCGGCGGAGCTTGGTGTGTATGGTGCATCCGGTTCTGCATGGCGACGGCGGCTGCGGTATTGAGACTTGAAGGTTGCGGTGGTGGAGACAGAGGGTTCACTCCGGGCGGGTTGAGGCCCCAGGGGAATGTCTTGGCGGCGGCCCCCCAAGCAGCTGCTGTGCTATAGGCGGCCGGATTGTAACCGCTGTAGAATCCATCGTCAAAGGGTTGCATAAGTCCACCGAATTGGGAGCAGCTGAAAGAGCCTTTGAGTGCCTCCAGATGTCGTTCACGCTTTCTCCATTTGGCGCGTCGATTTTTAAACCAGACCTAGAAAAATAAAAGTTGGTTTAAAAAAAAAATTATGGGAATTCATAAAAAACAGTTTCTAATCTCAGTTATTTTGAAATGATACCATAAAAAACATATTATTTGTAAAATATATAATTTTATGATTAGATTTTATAATCTTCCAGTAAAATCATCTATTAAAATGAGACTATCAAATTTAATGTTTACAATGGATATAATATGGAGATGATCTCACTATTAAGGGTCATTTTCTTATGTTTCCTCATAGAAAAATTATGAATATAATCCCTACACTAATATTTTTTATGTCGACAAATGTGTTGGGAAAGGCTCGTAAACTCAAGATTTGCCTAATTAAACAATAAATTCAAATCGTTTTGGTGTAAGGGAAGCCATTATTTAAACCTTTCCAATTCCCGAGCCATATTAAGTTTTCAGAATTTCCGTCGTAAAGTTTGTGATGGATGGACGAAGAATTCGGGGTGATTAATGGGCATTCACGCCTTATCTGAGTCTGCTTCGGTTATACTGTCTCTGGAGTGATATTTTCCGCATTATCGCGTTTACATCGGAGAAGTTGTGGGGGCAAATTTGCATCACTTCAATAGTTTTATTTGAAACTATAGTCTTCCTCTTCTCTCCACCGCAATGTTGTTTCTCAGGCTCGAAATATAACATTAATAAATCTGTTTTATGGCATAATTCAACCCGTAAATTGAAGAGGGGGGGAGGGGAGATAAGTATAATATAGCAAACTCAGCCTTAGGCAATTCCTCTGGACTTAGGCAGAGATTCTTCCAGCAGTAAAGCAAGTTTCCCCAATTCTTCTAAATGCATAATAATCTTTCTTGTTGTCTAATGCTCCGTGCAGGAGGCAGACTTCGAGGAGGACAGTAAACAGATGAAGAAGATATCAGGGAACCATCTCAGGTCTGACCTCCTAGTCTTATTTTCACTTTCTCTCTCGTTTTCATAATTTTAAATGATATTCGTATGAGCAGAAGGATTTATGTATCTCTGTGTTAGACGGTTAAATTGTTGCTTGAACACAGAACTGCAGGCCCACTTGATTTGAAAACCTCCCCGTAGGGAAATGCCTTCTCACATATTAGAGAAAGTGGGTGTAAAATCTTTGAGCTTTCCATCGGCTTATGAATGCTCGAGAGCATTAAGGTTTTTAGCCGGTTCAGTCTACACCTAGATCTGTTGAATATCTTTGATATTATTCCTAAAGTAAACTGTAAATTGAGGGATATTATCACAATTAATGTTTAAATAAATGTTTGACTTCCCAATATGCAAACAAATAATTATAAATTTTGGAGTAATATTTTTCAATAGTATATATTCAGGTAAAATCATGTTTCTTCACAAATTCATCGTGTAATTTTGTGTGCATATGTACCTATATTAGACTATATCACATATACTTAGATTTTGATTTAAATAATTTAACCCCAACCTTAAATTCAATAGGTATGAAATATAATAATAAAGCACGTATAAACAAAGTATATAAATTAAATGCTTGACAAATATTTTTCCGAAATAATAAAATAGCGTTCTAATTAAGTGTTCACATGGCAGCATGAAGTGTTTCTCTAAAACGTTCCCATGATAATATGAAGTGTTTCTCTAAAACGTTCCCATGATAATATGAAGTGTTTCTATAAATGTTCACATGATATTATAAAGTGTTTCTCTATTATAGCGTTCACATGATAATATGAAGTGTTTCTCTAAAATGTTCACATGATAATATGAAGTGTTTCTCTAAAATGTTCACATGATATTATAAAGTGTTTCTCTATTATAGCGTTCACATGATAATATGAAGTTTTTCCTTAAAATTTTTACATGATAATATGAACTGTTTCTCTAAAATTTTCACATGATAATATGAAGTGTTTCTCTTAAGTGTTCACATGATAATATGAAGTGTTTCTCTAAAGTGTTCACACGATAATATGAAGTGTTTCTCTAAAGTGTTCACACGATAATAAGAAGTGTTTCTCTAAAATTTTCACATGATACTATGAAATGTTTCTCAAACGTGTTCACATGATAATATGAAGTGTTTCTCTAAAGTGATCACACGATAATATGAAGTGTTTCTCTAAAGTGTTCACACGATAATATGAAGTGTTTCTCTAAAATTTTCACATTGTTCTATGAAATGTTTCTCTAACGTGTTCACATGATAATATGAAGTGTTTCTCTAAAATGTTCACATGATAATATGAAGTTTTTCTCTAAAGTGTTCACATGATAATATGAAGTATTTCTCTAAAATGTTCACATGATAATATGAAGTGTTTCTCTAAAATGTTCACATGATATTATGAAGTGTTTCTCAAACGTGTTCACATGATAATATGAAGTGTTTCTCTAAAATGTTCACATGATAATATGAAGTGTTTCTCTAAAGTGTTCACATGATAATATGAAGTGTTTCTCTAAAATGTTCACATGATAATATCGGTTACATTGGAAAAGTCGTATTTAAAAAAGTCGTATATAAAAAATCGTAAAATTAAAAAGTCGTAATTGAAATAGTCGTAATTCTTATATAGTCGTATTTA
>JAUZNC010038447.1:5969-18312 GCA_034780395.1 Vannuccia rotundouncinata | reverse complement strand
CTTTGTGAATCCTTATAACTACAATTAGATCATAAATTAAAAATATGCTTCATAAATTTATTTATTAAAAATCTATATATACCAAGCTATATATGTATAAAATTAATTTTACAAATAATTTATTATATAATATTGTTATATATAGTTAACATTAATTTCAGCACATATAAAATAATTTAAATCAACTTATACATTATTTATGTGGTACTTATGAATGGTCTAGTCCAACCTTAAATATTACGATCAAAACTAGTGATATGGTAGCGTGTTCATAGCTATGATTGTTTTGAGTAAATCCCAAATTAAAAAATAACTTACATTCCATCTTACCTACAAACTTTCTTACAAAGTACCCAGTTAAAATGGTTTTGAGTAAAGACATATGATGATGGTAGCAACTTACAAGTAAATTTCATCATACAAATGTTTTGAGTAAAGACCCCCAGGTCTACTACACCTTGAACATTAAAAACCTTAAAAAAAACTATTGATTTTTAATGTTTTTCTCCATGTTGATATTTAAGGTGTGGTAGGCCCAGCTCTGGGTCTTGGGCTTAGAAATAAGGTTGTTTTTAAGCTTTTTGAAACTAATTTATGTGGTATTAAAATAATTTATAATGGATTTATTTTTTTTTGATTTTATGCAGTTAATCTATAGAAGTGCCCATAAAGCTATTACAGGTTACAAATACATTATAAGTTATTCAAAATATAGTACAAAGCACATAACTATTAGCATGAGGTTCAAAGGACTCATAAGCCCTTTGGACATTTCATCTTTATGTTAATCCTGCTGTCTATTTAATGAAAAGTTAAACTTAATGGATTTATAATGTTTCAATTTTCTTGTAAGTCATAAAATAATAAATATAGATTAAAACCTGTTAAATATAATTATGAAATAGCCTAGTTTCTAAAGCTGGATCCACATGGTTCGACTTTTTGCTTTGATTCGATTTCGATTCGATTAGTTGAATCGAAAGGACCATCCACACAATGTTTGTTTGCTTCAATTTTTAAAATAATTTTTGGATGTTTTTTTAAAAATAATTTACTAATTTGCGATTAATAATGAAAAGAAGAAAGGTTTTAGCACTAATATGTGCTCTTTATTTGTATAGGTATTAAAAACAAAACAAAAAGTCAGTGGCATCATTCAATAAATGATACCAACAAAAGTGTTTTTGGTACACCAGGTCTATGGTATGATCTGAAATCTGATGATGTATTATTTCAAAATTTACCAGAATGAATAAGCTACATTTTATGCTACATGTCCTTCCTCGACATTTCCCTATTTTTTTATATTTCTTTTTATGTTTAATGATTATAAACAATAAAGAAACATATACATTCCGATAATAAATAGTATATTATTATATTACATTTAAAGTAATAAAAATTTAAATTATTTAAATATATTGAATTTTTTTAAATAAAAATCGAATGAAAAATAGAACATGTTGAATACATTCGATTTGACTTAAATCAGACAATTTGCTTCGACTTCGACTAAAATCAAAAGTCAAATCAAAGCAAATTATACTTGTTTGGATGGACTTTCGACTACTTTTTCATTTGATTCAACTAAAATCGAAAGGAAATCGAACCATGTGGATCCAGCTTAAAGCAACTAGAATTAGGTAGAGCTTAATTATTTATTCCTATAAGTTATTGAATTGATGTTACATTTGTTCAGTTATTTCATGATTTTGTTTATTCAGATTATTGTTTGTTATCAGCAATCTCTATGATTAAAATATTTATTTATTTATTGAGAATCATTTTCATTAATATAACTGTTTAATATACATTTTGAATATATAGGTAATAATAATGGTTTAGTAATAATGATAATAATAATTTTGGTCATAATAATGGTAATTTTAAGTGAAGATATGTTGATTTATCATATTATAATCTCACTGTCATTAAAATGTATACAACAGATATTAAAACAACAATAACATATGTATACACACTTTTTTTATGAAATGACATATATATAATATATAATATTGATTATTTTCTGTTTAAAAATATTTGTAATAAATATTATTATATATCTTGTTCAATTTATATATTTAGTTTATATATAGTATATAGGTAATATTATATTATAACCTTATTCAAAGATGTTGCATGATATTTAATATTTTTTATAATGAAGAGACATAATATCTAATAAATAAAGTGAGTTGGAAATTTATATCTGTGAGTTATAATATAAAATATTGTATACCACAAGAATTCTTCAAATAAAATTATTATGCTTTTTATTTGAAGTCTAAATTTAAAAAATCTAAAAACTTCATCAATTTTACTTATTTCAATCTCCATAGGTATATTACTTTTTTCATAAACTGAGATTAAATACAAATTCTATGAAAAAAGGTATAAGTAATTATATTAGTAAACAATAGTATATTATTTTAAAGATTATATTTATCAAATAAAAAAATTACCAACATTTAATTAGTTTTAAAATAAATGTTTAATAATATAATATGTAATAATAGAATAAGTCATTTAAATTTATAATATTTTCAAAAAAAGCTGTTTTCATTAAATATGTATCAAGATTGATATTAAATGAATAATTTTTTTATTGAGATTCTTGATGTATAATTAATTTCTGATTTATAATTAATATTCTTATTGTACATTTATTATATTATAAATTGTAAATGGCAGCTTTGATTTATATACATAAATATATGTTTTAAATTTTATGTGATACATAATCTCTTTATTTTTTACAACCAATATTTGAATGAGTATTTGTTCAGTGTAATTCCCTTAATAATTAAGACAAAAAAGTCCCCTATCCTATATATTCAATATACAAGGCAAATATTTCAGAGTATATCAATGCATTCTTTGTCAACTAATAAGAAGAGCTACAACTCACAAGTGCTCTACTAGCATTTCAAAAAATGTTCATTCACCATGATAGTAAGTTTGCAACTTGCAAGCTGTGTGTACTTTGAGAAATGACCCCCAGAAGCTAAAATCTGAAATAAGTCATATTAAAAAAATATATATATAACTAAATAAGATTTTTTTGTATTTAATGTAATATGTAATATAATTATATTATTAATAATGTAATATTGTTTATATATCATATTTAATTAATTAACTGTATTATAAAAAATAATTTATTTCTATTTCAATAATGCTATTTAATTATTATTTGATTAACAAACAAATATATTGTTTATTTACAAAATTATTATTTGGAGTCCATGAGATTATAATTTATAATATTTAGGGATATATCTGGTCTAGTCTGGTGTATATATCTGGTTTAAACAGGAATTTATATATGAAAAATTAAAAAAAGGATAAAATATCTGGCATACAAAAGTCATTGAATGCAGGCTGGCTATTAATATAAATTTTAACTTTACTTTCACTATAAATAGTAGAACTTTATATTAAAAAGGGTTAAAATACACTAAAACCAGTCATTTTCACAGTACCCCTTACATAATTTATATAAATAATAGTTTAAAAAAACCTAGTCAAAATGCATTCCCTAAGTATTCTTATTTTAGTCTTACTTAAATATATATATTTTTAATAAAATTTTCCTTTTATTACCATCCATATTGAGATATTTTTCAAAAGAAATTAAAAAAAGTTTTTATTTTTTTAAATTATGAGTAAAAGAACAAATTTTTTGACCATGTTTCTGATAAACTTTTTTTCTTCAGAAATTGTTATTGAAAATTATGAGTAACTTAACAATGTTTTGACTTTATTATTGACCAAGGTTTCACAGTGTACTCATTTCACTATTTTATAAAACTGTCAACAAAAAAAGTATATACCCGTATGCACCAAATAAAATCATATTAAGAGAATAAAATCAAATCAATTCACTGAATAAAATCAGTTAAAAAGATTCAACCAATAAAATCAAATCAAATTTATTTTGTATACACCAAAATATAATCAAAACTATCTAGACATACATGCTAAAAATAAACTAGCGATTGGATTGGTTAATAATGGATTTCCTTTCGCTACTGTCCTGTCCTTCAATCTGCAGTTGTGAAATATTTGGCTATCATGTGTGGATCCTGGCCAATGCGCCACAACATTGTAGATCTTGAGGTCCAGTCCACATACAATTTGAATATTTAAAGTAATGTCACTTTTTCTATTTATAAACGATTCTGGATCATCACGGTTTGCTGGTTTCTTCAAAGAAATGTGGGTTCCATCAATGGCACCTATAAGTCCTGGAAAATTGGCAATGTCAATAAATCGCAGTTTTAATAATGGCAAATTATCCGGAAATGCCACAATAGTATGCAGAGATTGCATACAGCATCAAGAAAATGATTCATTGTATGATTTAGTGTGGACTGATTTACATTGATGAGATCTCCTGACACTGCTTGAAAGGAACCTGCGACAAGCAATCTAAGGCAAGAACAAACTTGCAAAGTGGGAGACAGAGCACAGTTTTGATCCATTTCATATTTTAACTGGCCTACAATATTATTATTAGTAAACAGTATTAATCAACTTACAATGCCAAAGATAAACTTCATAATAACAAAGTAAAAGAGACAGGAATTTTTTAACTGCAAATTATCATGAAGCCAAGAGTTTGTAGGCCAGCATGTTACCACTGTGCTATGCTCCCTATTATATTTTTAAACTTCAGTGGATAGTAAGCCTTATCAAGTCTTACATCCTTTCAACAACTCTGGATTGTGTTACTACTGTCTAAATATCAGAGTTGCTGTGAAGATGTAAGACTTAATAAGGCTTACTATCTGCTGAAGTTTTTAAAAGGGAGCATAGCATAGCGGTAAAACACTGGCCTACAAACCAATAGGTCTGCAGTTCGAATTTACCATTCGCTACATACTAAATTCCCATCTCTCAATACTTTGTTATTATGGAGTTTATCTTTGGCATTGTAAGTTGATTAATACTGTTTATTGGTATTATTTAAGCAGTTGAGCTGTTATTATTAATCATCTTATTTATTTCTCTCACTGCTTGGGGAATAATATGAATATTTATTTTTATATTGTTATTAAATCTAACAGATAAACAAACAAAAGGAAATTAATGAACTCAGTTAAAGTTATTTTTTTCAATGTATTAAATGTTGATAATTTTTAATTGATTAGGTATATAATATATGTTTTTTTTGTAATCTCAAAATATTTATTTGATTTATTTGTACAATCTATACTTTCAGTTATAAAGTGTACATAACATGAACCCTTCAACCATAATATCTCAGGACTACATTCTTACATTTTTTTCTTAGCTTTTATTGACTTTAAAAATAACATATTTGATAATGATTGACACTTACTACCAAACTATACTCCATTTAATCTCATTGCCAAAGTCAAAGTGTTTGCCTCATAAACTTATGGGATCTGGAAAAAGATCAATTAAATATTTAAGTTAAATACATTGAATTATTATTATTAAACAAACATTTATTATATGACATAAATTTATCAAATTATTCATAAGATACTGCAGAAAATTTTTCGAATTTTGATATGGTTACCAAAGTATTATTTATAGGAACATTCTATTCTTGTGCTCCAAATTAAACAATTTTCAGGTAAAATTCTGTACAAGAAATATTTAACTTGGCTTATATAAAATCGATGCTTGTCCCAGAATGAATTATTGATAAAAGCCACACAATTTTTTATCTTTAATATCTAAACCAAATTATTTTTCATATATTTTGGCTCTTTGATCAGATATGCTAGCCATACAACATAAATAATGTATTGCAAATGTTAACCTTATTTTTAAAGATATCACATTAATTATAATTTCTTACTAAAGTTAAAGTATTAATTCTGTATTTTTTTGTGTTTTAAGTTTAGAAAATGTAGGCTATTTATAATATACTTTATGTTTATTAAGTATATTTCAATCATATTTATTTTCAAATTTTCAAATACAACCAATACTATTTTATAATTTCAATTCATTTTATATACCAAACTGTCAAAAACATAATTAATTTATTCCACAAATAAATAATTTTAATAATAAAATTTAATTTATTTAATTTACAAACAAATTTTCCTATTATTGTCAATTACATTTAAAAGTATAAACCAACTGTTTACCATAAATTACAAAATTATATAAGGAGATTATGTATGTGATTGAAAATTATTTACTCACTAAACTTGAAGTTTGCGTATGCAAAGATTACAATTTTCAGTTGATTTATGTAATTCTGTGGATTGCTAGCTGGAAAAGTCATTTTCATAATTCGTTACAATTTTGGTTTAAAACTTGTTATTGGTAATATGGGATTATTATATTTTCCTCAGGTACAATGCACATTTTGTAAAATATGTATAAATCATTTGGATTTATTATTATAATTTGTTTGTTGTATTAAGTGTCTTATTTCTTGTTTCAATAAAACATCTTTAATTCTATAATCCCCCAACCTGCTGGATCATATAACATGTTGTCCATGGATATTTTGTTTATTATTCTATTCCTTTTATATAACATAAATAATATTTTATAGTAATTTCTTACAATAGGTTAGCTACAAAATTTACATAGCTTTATATTGACAAATTTCTATACCATTTTTTTTACTAGAAATCCTTATTTGGAGTGTATTATTAAACTATTTCATTCAACAATTGATATGAAAGATGATTAAAATTAATATACAGGGCGATGTAAATATTGTTTCCAAAAGTTATATTTTTGAAAATAAATGTATTTTTTTAAATTTCAGTCGTCATCTACTATGGCAGAGGGCTTTGTTGTTTTAGAGGATTCTGCTACAGTACATCCGAGCATGGTGTTAAATATTCAAAGTAAATAAACTATTAAATAAATATAATAATTTTTCCAATGTTGCATATCTCAGATTCCTTAGAAAATTATATATTTTAAAAATTAAATTAGTAGTTTTAATACTTGGATATAAAACTTATGTAGATGTCTTTATGGGTATTTTGAAAATATTATTCGCATTAATCAGAATAAATAAATACACTTGGTTTATTGTTATAAATGGTACAGGTAAATATGAATATAAACAATTTTGAGCATATTCTTGCTATTCCTTTACGAATATTGCGATCATTTGGTTCATGTTAAAGCTGCATTTTTATTACAGAACGTTATTCGGAACAACAGGAGCAGTATCGAATGTTTGAGAAACAAAATAAAAAAATGAAAGAATTTATCCAACATGTGGCCAAATTAAAAGAGAAAAAACCACTAAAAATGGAAAAATTGCAAAAAATGGAAGATGCATATAATAATATTTCTACAACTTTAGAACAAACAAATATCTTATTGAAAGAAGCTATGCAACTGGTTAAAACCACCGAATCATTACAGCAAGAGAATTATAAAAAATTACGGTAAGACTCCATTGTGAAAGTTTATTTTTAAATATTCATGTGGTGTATTTTATTTAAATGAAACGATTATTCAATCTTTATTGTGTTCCGATAAAACAGTTGTCACCCTTTTATTGTGATTAAAACATTAATGCAATGCATATTTACTACATTTTTTGTAAATTATTACATAATAATGTAAAATTTTATAATTTTATCGAAAAGAAGCATACTATACTAAAGTATGCTTTAAAATGATTAATAAATTTATTATTTAAACATAGGTAACTATATATATTTTAATGGTGACAGACATTCATAATAGAAACAGCATAAATAATATTGATCAGATTGCAACAACAACAAAAATTTATTTAAAAATTCATGAAACCTTTCGATACCAAAGTGTATTTTTTATTAAATTTTCAATTGTTTATTCAAAATTCATTCAAATAAACACAATTAACCGTAATCTCATGTGTCTAATAAATAGTATTTATGTTGCAGTTATCAATTATACATTTAATTTGCTCTTAATTAATATTTCATTGACCTCAGCGATGAAAAAATTGCTTCCCGCGACAAGCATCTGCAATACTTATCTGACAAACAGACATTAGGAGGTAAATTCTAACCTAGTAATCCATCGAGGGGTACTAATCATTTAATATTCAGATTCTATAATATACAGATTTCATCGACGAACTAATGAACTCACTCCACAAACATGAACACGAGGCTGGACTGTTGCATGAAACTGACAAATGGCTCAAAGAGAGCACTCTCTTAATGCAAACAGAAATGGAACGACAGCTCCAGTTCAGCACAAGTTTAACCACAGGATTTAGCGACTTACGGAAGAAACTGGAGAGCCCACAAACATCTCAATGTATTGCGGTTGAGAAGAAAAAAAGCAGGGAATTCGAGGATCGTCGTTTAGATCTTATTAGACGTGATGTGTAAGTTGTGGCCTTTAATTCGAATGATTAATTCTTTGCTCATAAAACTTAATTAATATTTTTCAGGATCCCTGCTCACTCTGTCTGTGAAGGTAAAGAAGCAATCGGTAAGAAACGCTTATTATCCTCTTTTTTTACTTTTGTAACAGTTGCTTTCTTAGTGATACTTAGTTTATAGATTTCTGTGTTTGTATTATCTTATGTTAATGCATCGTTCTCATTGTTTCATACCTATGAGTGGACACTTTTTTGTGTGAAATAAAGTTTATTTGCAGACAAAGTTATATCCTTGGTGTCATCTCACTTCGTATTTTTCGATTTAAGCTTATTTCCAAATATTGATTTTGTCTTCCATTTTGGTATAATTTTATGTATAAAATACAGAAAAAGTCAGTAAATATATACGGAAGTATAATAACATAAACGTCATGTTTCAATTTAAAGTCAATAAATATGATAAATGTCACATAATGTATAAGGTATAATAATTCACAAGTTTAAAAAGTCTAAAAAAATGTCCCTGCATCGTACGAAAACATAGGAGTTCATAGTTAATATAAACAGACTAAAGTACAGAACCAGACGAAATACTTCCGCGAAACGGCGAGCAGCTTCAAAGAGTTAACAAGGCCAAAGTCCTAGGACTCTAGATAGAAAACAACCTCAAGGACCACAGCAAATGATACCTCCTGAAACAACTGAAGAGCAGAGGCTACAATAAAACGTAACTGAAGTACTTCTACAAATCAAATTAAGTTACAAACCAGCTATGACGTACGGGTATTGTGCATGGTGCTCAACAGCGGAAAATTTTTTCAATGTGTTATATACTCCCTACTTTCAACTGTACTACCCCATTGTAATTCTGTTTATTCCCCCTGTACATGAAACCATTCTATAGCTATATCCATTTTATAACTATACCCTGTAATAAGATTTTCAATTTCATTAATTAGTTTAACCGTTCTGTGTTAATACTAATTTAATTTATTTGGTTTATTCCTTAATAAGAATGGTTAAGTTTTAAATTGAAAACCAACAAAGTTTCATCATTATACTTATATGCATAGTTATTTAATTTGCTGATATGAATGTTGAGAAGCAATTATCTTGTAATGGTTAAGACAAACTTTTAAAGAAACCTTTGAATGTATTTTCATGATGTACATTCTGACTGATGGAGAGGACAGCATTAAAGATTGTTGAGAAAAAAAGTAGTCATCTGCTACTCAAAGCTCCACTGAATCTCTGTTTAAATAAATCATCAAATTCATTACTATTAATTTAAAATGTAAATTTCATGGTTTACTGACTAACTGTTGAAGAAATAGTTTTGTTGTAAAATGTTTTATTTGCAGTTGTAGTTTTAAAATTTTGTTTTGTTATTTATATTTCATGTAGAAACCGAATCATGTATAAGACCACGATCTACGCCAGCTTCAGGTATAAAATGTTTTGTTTGCATACTTATTCGTCATCTAACACATCTTGAATATTTTTCAAATACAATAGAATTCGACTATATCGTAATACAGACAGTTGGACTTATAACAAGAATACTTCTACCATTCTATCGGTAATAAGTATTGTTAACAATGTATAAGTACTGTATTATTTAGATTTCACTAAGTCTTCATACCTTATTCGAATCATTCGGTTCAAGATCAAGCCACTCTACTAGTGAAACCAGTACAATAAAAGCAGAGTTAAGATGGGTTCCAAATATACTTAACTGTAGTGACGTCTAAAATGGGGAATAATAAATTTAAAGTTATCCAACAAATTCTCACTCTCTAGCATTGCTAATTTACATTCATAATTTACATACAACTGGGTACATATTGTGATTTAAATAAATAATGTTATTGTGATTACTAATACTTTTCTATCACATTGATAAATGCGTTTGTATATATTTTCATGAACAATTTATGAAGTGTGTAGCAAAATATGAAGTGTGCTCTACATAAAGCAGTTTTTTTTGAAAGAATGAATGAATAAATGCGAATATCATCAGATAATAGGTTATGCATCATGCACCTTTAGCGTGGTTAATTTTGTGTATCTGCATTTTTCTTTTAAGACATAATTTTTATAATTATGCGCATGAAAAAATAGAAATCAGGTTTATGGATCTGCTCGAAATTGTGATGATAAACACGTTTTGTACAAGTGACATTTTTGACATCCGTTGGAGGTGGTATTTGTTTTCTTGCAGTATCGATTTCCTTGACAACTTACTTCACTAGCAATACTATTTTATACAAATTAGAATTAAATTTATCAGCTCCCGCAAATATCTGGTTATTAGCCACCAATTTTTGGAGGTATGTAGATTCATAAAAATCTTGTAGTATTAGGTACCACTACCCCCCTACCTTCGCCCCATCCTTTTGCGAAGCGGTATTTAGAATTCACAGCATTAATAAAAGTGTAAATTTAGTGACGTGACATGTGGCTTCAATTATTCATTACCAATTCTCACAAATTTACAATTAATAAAAAAAAATAACTTTTGTTGTTAACTCCTGACGAAATAGCTTTGTTGGTATCTTCCCCGTATATTGTGTGCAAATTATGTCGTATTTTCAATTGTTGTCACATGTAATTTTGTATTTTTATAGAAGCAGAAGTCTTTTTCCACTCAAGCGGGTGTACAATGCATGTGCAACATGTGCAGTATAAAACGGGTATAGTTTCCAATTGGTATAACAGTTTGAATAACTTGACTTTCACCAATTCAATATGACTGTCAAAAGTCTAGGCCATATAGTTTACGAAAACACAATGTAGTATTTAGTATCAATGGCCCAGTATGGTGGCTGGTGGGTCTTAGCGTGCAAATTGAAATTGAAGGGCCCTTTTGTAATGCCCCCCAAAATATTTTTAATTCACAGGGGGCTGTCCTTTACAAAATAATTCCATTACTGCCCCTATTAAGTTTAAAAACGGTTCCCGTGATTTTTCCTGTTGGCACCCTTGAGTATGAGCACTGTTAACTATGTATTTAGTTTTTATTTATAGTTAGTATAAATTATTATGTATGTGTGCTGTGTAAATTTAAATTGGGATAATTTTGATGCTCTATTAAATATGTTAATATCAATTAATTTTTTATGATTTTCACAAATATACATCAAATAATTGAAAGGTCAACGAGTTACCTATTTATTAGATAATCTCTTATAAAATATCTTTTAATAATCTGAATATTAAAGGAGATATTGTGTCTATTAAATCGAACGCTAAATGCTTTGGTGTCATTTTCGACAGTTTGTTAAATCTGGATACTCACATTTCCTCGATCTCTAAATCACCATTTTTATCTATAAAACCCATAGATCGAATCCGAAAATATCTCGATGAATACACCTGTCAGCAAATCGTCACATCTTACATTCAGACACGTCTTGATTATTGCAACAGCATCCTCTCCGCATATACAACATCAAAAATTAAAAGATTACAAAAAATTCAGAATGTTTGTGCACCGCTGGTTAAAGGTTTACATCGGTTCAGTTTTACATCTGCTGCTATCGAACAGCTTCACTGGCTACCACTGAAACAACGCATAAACTATAAAATCTGCTGTCTTGTACATAAATGCTTATTCGATGTAACATCACCAAATTATCTCTCCAACTTAATTTACCCGCCCATGCTAGTAATTCATCCTTTAATTTGAGGTCTCTATCAACCAATACCTTACATCAACCGGTTGCCAAAAACAGAACTTCAGAAGGTACCTTCAGAATTGCCGGTCCCAAGATATAGAACAGCCTACCACCTGACTGCAGAACGGAGACGTGTTTTATTAAATTTAAAAGAAAAGCTTTAAAAATTTAACATTTTATTAACAACTTTTAGATCTTTTACTTTTACAACTTTTTAGATATACATTGTACTTTTATTAACTCTTTAGATCTACATTGTACTTTTATTAACTCTTTAGATCTACATTGTACTTTTATTAACTCTTTAGATCTACATTGTACTTTTATT